>JABUQX010035413.1:0-50000 GCA_015478945.1 Trachelipus rathkii
TCGTTGTAGAATCTACTTTAAAGAGAAAGAGCGCAATCTTCTTGTCTCAAAGCAAAGAGTCAAGAGAGTTAAAGCAAAGAATGTAAAATATTTTAGGTCATAAACAAACTAAAAAAAGGTGACTGGAAATAGGAGCTCTCCCTTACAAACTTTAAACCTATCTATGCATAGCTGGTGCTGAGGAGCTCTTGCCTAATTGAGAAGAAACGTTATTCTGGACAACCTGAGCAGAATTTATCTTTCTTTGAAACCACCCGAGCACCCAGTGTGGAATGAGGCTTCCAAAGGGTTTTGTTGTTTACGTTTAGAGTAAGATAATTTAAATTGTAAATAGAGGAGAGGGTAAATCCGTCGAAAGAATTAAGAAAGTTATAAAAGATGTGTAGTTGAGCTTTAAAAGGATTAAAGTTCACTAGCATGAGTTTAATCAATCGAGAATCTTATCTAGATTAGCTTGAATGAATCAGAAAGAGGCAAGAAAAGAACAAAATCTGTCCTCTCTTCTCGTCTCTCCTCTCTCTACTCTCTCTCTTCTTCTCTCTTCACCTCTTCTAGTATATATAATTTAGTATATATATATATATATATATATATATAGATATATATATATATAATATATATACTATTACTATATATATTTATATATATTATATAAATTATATATATTTATTGCTGGTTTATTTGCTTTTTCATGACTAATTTGCAAATTGACCAAAATTGATAAGAAACCAAATACAAAATCGAATGGATAAATATAAAGATGGGCTTTTAATGAGAGATTTCCCAAGGTTTCCTTTTGTTTATACGCTGAGTTCATAAAGAGAAATTAGTCCACTTCATTAATAAGACTAAAGAATCTTTGAGGCTTTTGGGTTTTCCATAATCAATACAGTAAAAGGTAAAAGACTTTGAGAGTACTAATATAATAGAGAAGATATGATTATATGGAAAATAATTATAATTTATATCTTTATAAGTATCGATATATATTATAAACATATATAATATAGATAATATATATATATAATATATATATATATATATATATTATAAAAATAGGAATATATAACATACAGAAATAACAACAATAAACGACATAAACAACACAAACACAATACTACTTATTATAGTACTGATATTTAGGGAGGGTAGTAATCATGTGTAGTGATGATACTACCTTATACTATGGTATATATATGGTGGTGGTGATGTATATTAACTAAATATATATATATAAGGGTGTGGGTGATATTATAAGGTTGTTGCAGACAAAAACTATTTCTTAGTTACATCACTCTAAAAAACAACGAATCTATTCAATGTACATATAAGTTAGTAATATAATATATATATATATATATGGGGGGGTGCTAATAGGAGTACTATTATATAAGATAGTAGGTGTTAAGTGTTATCTACTTATACCTATAGGGGGTGAGGTGGTGGGGGGGGGGATAACTATTATATTATATTATAATTATATATATATATATATAATATAAATATATAGATATAATTTCACATTATATTAATACTATATACTATAAATATAATATAGTAGTAATATATTAGTATTATATTAATATCGAATTAGAAATAAAATTGTATACTAAATATACTATATACAAAGATATATATATAGATAATACATATTATATATATTATATAATAATATATATATATATATATATATGATTATAAGTAACTAGTATTATTATTTTAAATATATATCTTTGGTATTTATTTTGGAAAATTCATGACATTTTATTTATATACTAGATTTTATTTAAATATCATATTTTTATTTATTTAAATATATAATCATATATATATATATATATATATTATATATTTATATATATCATAATATATTAATATATACTTAATATAATATTTTATTTAATATTAATATAATATATATATAATATAATATAATATTATTTACATCTTTGATACTTTATAATAATACATATATATCATAATATATATAATATAATATATACTACCTTGATATAAGTAGATTAAATATCTTCATCAAATCTCGAATTATCTTTTAACTAAAACTCTTAAACCTTGGTTTAACTCGGAATTAACTCATTTTTTTCACTTTAACTCTACAGATTAACTCCTAATATTACCGTTGGTTTAACTCGGAAAACTTCAATGTTTCTTAACATTTCTTCTCGATATAAAATAACACATAAAGTACACTCTTATAGTGAAAGCATAAATCTCACATATATTTTACATCTAATCTAAGATGAGTATTCCGTGCCTAAATATTAAATAATGTCAAAAATTTTTCTTATTTCTCTGTTTCCCTCGCTTTTTGTAATCTCTGGATGACATACTGCCATTTCTCTATCATATATATTATAACTAAAAGCTTTGAAAGCACTGTTGTTAACTCAATAGCTTCTCAGTACTCTAAATCTTATTAACTTACTATGAATTATGAATTCAGATGCATTAATTTACCTCATATCTTATAGCATCTCTCTAGGATTCCATTCAAGTATGTTTGAGTTTTCTATTAATCTATCACTGAATTATCTTAACATTTAGAGTAGATGTCCTGAAAGGTAATCCTTATTATGATCCTTACAATAACTTATGCTTCTGAGTTAGCACTCTTCTATGGTAAACTGTTGCGTCTCTAAACATCTAATCAAAAACTTCAACCTTTCCGACTCCACTGCTGGTAAGTCTATAGTGACACTATTATCGCCTGTACTTATCCGAGAACTATGAGGTCCCAGCAACCTCACATTCCAAACCTTAATAAGTTACTATGATACGCTATATAAATAAATATATATATATAATCTATATAATATTTTCTTCTTACTGTAGAAGTATTTACGTAAATCTTTCTTTACGCAGACTAATGATAGTTTAGTAGTAAACATATCATACAGTTATTTACCTAATCTTATCATCTGTATACATTACTAACTATATGGTGACTACTTTACATGAGTCAAAGACGCTCATATATCTACTGGTGATCTTCTTTCCTTTTTATCCTCCTCTCCCTAAACCTCTATGGCTGTTGTTGTATAGAGTCAACATTTATCCATTAAATTTTATCATTAGTAGTGTCACTCAGAATTCTATTTTATACCCCCCAAACTCTTACTATTATATTGATTATCTATATATTTATAATGAATATCTAATTTCGTTAATCTTGTCTCCCTATATCCTAATATACCTTCTGAAATTTGACCTATACTTCAAAACAAATAAATGTATATTTCTTACCCCATTATATATGGGAAAATAAATAAGTAATAAGTACAACTATTCTAATACAGTAAAATGGTCGGTGATAAAGTGACTAGCTTCAGTTCTTATAAGGATCAAAACTGCTTCAAAGTATGTACACTCAACAATATAACAATATTAAATTACTTAAATTCAAGCCTTCCAATAATACCATATATCTATATCATTAAAAAACATAACCCAATACTACATATATCATATTATACATATATATTATATATATATACTATAATATATTATATAATTAATATATATATATATAATAATATATATTATATAATAATATATAGTATATAATAATAAAAATTAATTAAATATTATAAGGGGATGCGCCTTTCACCTATGCTGGCTGGTTGGAATGCTCCCGCATACCACGATCTCATCCAACGGGTAAAGGTTGTCGTGGTTAAAAGTCCGGCAGAGTGTGAAGTACAACGAACAACTAGTACGGAGAAAGAATTCTGAACATATATTTAAAATCCTGTATATATTGATAGACAATGTTTGTAGACTATGCTATAATGTATATACATGCACCTGTAAACCCACTCCCATGTATTATATATATACTATTAAGTGTGTGGTGTTTAATATGGTGCTAAAGAAGGGGAAATACGTATGATTATTTTAGGGGATATTAGTAATATATAGTTTATATTAGTAAGAGAGGAGGTTATAATAATAAGTAGTGTTAGAGTTGTAAAAATAAAGTATTTGAAGTGATTTGTTTTGTATGCATAATTAAAAATGTAGAAATTACCTTGTATAGCTTGAAAATGATTTCAAGAACGGAGGCGAGATGGAGATATATTATCGGTAATAGTGTATAGATTATGGCTAAAGTTGATGTAATAAAGCGTTTAATTAGAAGAGGTATATATATATAGTTCCTCAAAGTAGTAGATATATGATAAAATGTACGGAGTAAGCTGGTATAATTAAGTTACCTTATATCAGGTAGGGATATATAGCAGAGCGGAACTGTTTTATAGAACATTATATGAGTATATAGGTAAATAATAAGTTAATAAACTGAGTTAGTTGATAGGGAATAATATAGGCTTAAATTAATATGCTTTACGGTATTCTTGGCTCGTAAAGTAAGATGCCGTCTGCATGGTTAAACTGTAAATGATACTGATTGGTGAAGAACAAGTTATGCTATAATATACGTTTAGTGATGTCGTATATAGTAAGAATGAGTATATTACTACTTAAAAGGATGGTAAGTAGTAATACTATGATAACAATAACATTGCACTCACGAGCAAATGATACAATGGTTGCGTCGAGTCTGAATGTGTCTCAGCTTTAACCCAGAGTGAATTACCTGGCGTTGATATATTACCGGAATTTTATGAGGATTAACGATGGAAGAGAACAGGCAGGCGTATGATAGGAGTTAAAAGGAAGCGTTATGGCAGGTGTTGGAGGGTGCTATATAGGAGTTATGGACGAGTGGTAGGGACTGGACCGAATGGAATCAAAAGTATGGTAATGACGAGTAGCTAGAAGGCGTGGAGAATGATAGAGACATGAAATGGTTCCGTCGAACAATGGGTGATTGGCGCTTTAGATAATAGCGGGAGTAGAGCAAGGTGTGTGTTGAATAGATCGTGCCTGGTTAGTTGCAGAACTGTAGGATATGATGAGAGTGAGGAGACTGATTATGAAGAAGAGAGAGTATCGAGAGAGTTGGGAGAGAGAGATGAGACGAGAAGGAAAGTGAAAGGGAGTTAGGGAAGAGTGGATGAGGAGAAGCAATGGGAGAATGAGAGTAGAGAGAAGAGGAGTGACTCGATTAAGACGTAAATGATATATGCCAATGACGGCCACCCCAACCAGTAAGAATTATGTGACTTGTGTGGTCGGTAAAATCCTTGAATAGACGATGAATATATAGTTTTGAGTACCTAACCAGATGATGTTTTTATGTATGTAGATATATGTGCTAAGTGTGTGAAGCCTGTGTCTATAAGAGTAAAAGGAGGGAGCCCTTTGACCAAGAGGTTAAAGTAAAAGCGCATTTAATGGTGCTAGTATATAAGATATTTATGGCGTACATACCCAATATAAAAAATAGTGAGTTGACGGACATCTTCTAATAACTTCAGTGTTAGAAGTTTATTATACCCGCCAATGAAAAGATAGAACAATGCTTAAAAAGGTCGGAACATAGCTTAAATGCTGTGACAGTATTAATGTGGACCGTATTTAGGAATACGCCCTGATGGGTACTGAAGCCCTCGATAGAATTGAGAAAGATAAACCGGGCCAAGACGGTAACAAGAGCCCGAGGGTGAGGCAAGTGTAAAACCCCGTTGAGTAGCAAAAGTTGTGAATGGCAGGAAGGGTATGGCTTGGCTTAGCAATATAAATCTGAATTCTATTAGTAGAATGTTAATAGGACTAAAGCTTTGGACAGTAATGTATGCTAGTAGGTCTTTAACATGAGTGATTTATTGTTTTACCTGTAATCAGTTATATATGTATTAATTGAGAGTGAGACATGAATGGTCTGGAATAAAGAAGTCTAAGATCTATAAGTTATACAATGTGTTCAGACTATATGGACAAATCTTATAGGTGTGCTAGGTTATGTTGAGTAAAATAAGAATTAACAAAAGTGAGATGAAATTATTAGAGAGTCTTGTGGTTGTGGAAGAAAGGTACCTGTAAATGAAAGAGAATATAAAATGAAAGTAATGTGGGATAAGATTGAGTTTGTCATGTGTGGAGATAAAGGTGATGTATGATATAAGGATAGTATATCGGGTATATAAATTTGGTTAGCGCGATGTTATTACATAGTGTGAGAGATGTTGTTAAAGTGAATAATACCAGACCGCTGGGAGAAACCGAACAGACAGCTAATATGGATTTGAGTCGGTGATTACGACCAATGTCTTTAAGGATAAGAGAAAGTAGTGAGTTTGTACAGTAAGGGCGATAGAGTAAGGCGTGCAATTGTATAGATGATGAAAGAAGTGGCGTATAAGGTGATTTTATTGTATGGGCTCATAGGTTGTTAGGACCCAATCTCATGGTGACTCCACGGGTAATAATAGAATCCTTACATTGACGGATTATTATCACATAAGTAGTATAATGGTAGCATCTAACGCTCTAAGTCCTATAATGAAAGCTCTCAGGGTTGTTTTATATTTTCTGTCTGTTGACGTAACGTTTCTCAACTAGATTAATAGATAATTCACAGAATGGTGATCTTAAGCGTAAATAGGCTGGGCTTTCTTTTCGACCATTTGTCATAATGTTCCTACTTACTTGTCTTTCTCCTAGGTCTGCTATGTTTAAAGAGATTGAAACGCACGTTGCTCTAAGTGTCTTATTTCGTTATAGAAAGAATAAGAAAGAAGATATATATATTAATATATAATTATATTATATATATAATATATGTAATATATAATATATAATATAATATATATATTAATATATTAATTATATTAATAATATATATATATATATATATATATATATTAATATATATTATATATAATAATTAATATATATATATATATAATATATATATTATTCATATATATATTTATTTATATTAAAATATTAGATGTTTTAAATTAAATAAAAGAACAAATTACCTTATATTATATTATATATATGTTCCTAAAAACCTATTGAGTTACATTGAATGCTTATTAAATAATTGTTCGTGAAAAACACATTAGTAATTACAATTACATGGTATTATTAAGCAATCCATATAATAATAAATTTATTAGTTTCGGTCCAATTTAACATCCTTCCTAATATTATTTTTAAATTATACCCTACTTTAGTTCCAATATTGAAACCTATTGAATGTATATAAATATTTCTCGTCTGGACTAATAACCGATCAAATAAAATATTTTCTGGATAATATATATATAATATATAAATTATATAGATATATTATATTTATATATAATAATAATATTATAATATGTATATGCCATAATAAAAGAAAAAATAATTGTATCAACTGTTTACATCCAAATAAGATTTAATTTAATTATTTTTTAAACAATAACAATTTAATTAATATTATTTTGGTTACATTATATAAAAATTTTAATTCCTGAAGAATATATTCTGAAAAAAAAATCGATTAATAAATAATATATATGATTATACTAATATATATATTATAAATATATATATTAATATTATATGATCATATATATATACTTATATAATATATATAGTAATAGTATATATTATAATGATAATTTATATATTGGAGTATTGACCTCCCTTCAATATTTATGATTAAGGTTAAAATTTAGTTGTTTGGTTAGGTTAGGTAGTTATAGGTTAGGTATTGTTAGAGTTATTATTAACATAGTGATATTTTTATATCATAGTTAGGTTAGTTATTTAGATGTAATGAGGTTAAGTTTAGGTTTAGGTTACTAGTTAGGTAATACCAAATATTAATATATTAATATACTAACCTACTATATAAATATGAGTATAAAATAAATAAATCAAACACTAAAAAACAAATTAATATCTAGTGATCAATGTCTTAAATAAATTGTAATTTAAAAGCTGGATTTTATTTAAGTACACAATATGAATGCTTAGAGTGATATTGGTCATCAGACGCACCGGGTACTGCTGTTGACGTTTACTATTAGTATATATATATATATAGGTACAGGTATGTGGTTACACTTCAGCATATATAATTAATTATAATATAACTATATATATATATTTTGAGTATGTTAATACTATATAAATATATACTATATTATATAGTTTTAATTTATATATATATCATAATATATCTATTTTGCTTTTATGTTATATATAAATATTACTGATGTATTTCCTTGCGTGTATGTACGCGTAAATGCGGTGCGGTCAACTGTGCGGTTTGCGGTGCTATATGATGTATGTTACCCATTTATGTAGTCTAGATAACCTAGTGTAACGATCGTAATTGTAATGCCTAATGAAAAAGCTGAATTTTAAATTATAAATCACTGTTTATCATATAAGCTGTTTAGACTTTAGCTTGTATCGACTTATTAATACATGTAATTAATTAATATATACTTCTAAAACCATATGAGTTATGGATGTGAATTTATTATGTAAATGAAGTGCAATTATTCGTCATAACAACAAAGCACCAACGCCCTCACAATAATAACAATAAATTCACCACGAGATATTACTAACACACACAAATAACTAATCTTATGAAAAAAAAGAACCCTACGACCCCCCCCCCTCAAACAAAATAAAATAATACATACTGTTACATAATATCGAATTGTTTATATATTTATAATGAATATATATTATGAGTGTCATCTTTGCTATGTATATTTGCTCATGAAAATTGATAATTTTAAAAATAGGCAAATGAATATCAAATCAATTATTATAAATTTATATATTAATTGTAAACAAGTTTTTATTTCTTCTTATTACAAATATATATTTTACGAAAAATTTTCATTCTTCTTATGCTTATTATCTTTTTGTTCTTTATAGAATTTAATTATATATATTAATTATATTATATTATATAAGTATAATATTATATATATATATATTAATGCATAGTACTTTATATATAAATATTAATTTCAATATCTGATAGAATATTTAAGTACACTATAACTATGTAATTAGTATATAGTTAATACTTATATATATATATATGCAAATTTGGATAATAAGAAGAATAGTGATAGTAGAAAATTATAGTTGCAAATAATTAAATTAGGTTTTTAAAATAAATTAATACAACTTAATTCAAATAATATTGATTATACTATTCTTTGAATATTTTGAGCATTTAAGCATCTATTTTCATATTTTCGCGTCGTACTGCTTGACACGTCATGTCTCCTCTCTCAAAATAATGATAATGAAATAATTAAATTTCTTTTCTATTACCCTAGTAAAAGTTATTATTTCTTTACCTTGGTGAATAATTTAATCATGAGTATCCATAAAATTCTTAATATTAAGACGCATATAAGACAGTTAATATATCATTTAAAAAATAATATATATATATATATATATATATATTATATTATTATTTATAATCTCTACGTAGTTCATATAAATTATAATATAAATTAATACATACTTAATTCAAATAATATTTTATATATATAATATTATATATATAATATATTATATTAATATAATCTCCGTACATTAAATTAGCCAATAAATTAATTTAATCATAATAATTAAATATATTATATCTCTTATTATATGATATATGAAAACATTTTATTTTATATTAACTCATATCTGAAGTGTTAATAAAATATTAATAATTTAAAGTTATTGTAAATTTCCATATTAATTTCCCCCTCTTAAAAGCAAAATTTTATTATGCATTTTTATTTAATTGTTGTAAATATAAAATGAAAAAACATTGTAAATTTCTTCCCGTTTGAGATTATTCATTACAGTTAGACCAGTTGAATAGGATAATATGTTGAAGGGTGAAAATACAAAATAAAAATCTAAAATAAGAAAAATCAATACTTACTTTTAGATAAAAATCATCCTGACAAGGGATCATGACAAATTCTTTTACCTCCTCTCTTGAACTTCTCTCTTGTTCAATCTTGATCACACTCGGAGCCTAATCTTAATAATTTCGAAAGCAGATTAACATAATCTCGAAGGTACTTTAAGTACAAATATATACACAGAAAAACAGCGCACTGGAAAAATGAGCTTGCGAGCTTATGCAATTATTTATACTATCACTAAATATAAATGGATATTATCAACAAGAAGGCAAAACTTTATTACTTTATATTTATATTTAAATTGATATCAACTTTTTCTGTCAAAAAAAAAAAATACTTTTAGTGCAATAGTTTAACTCTATGTTAACTTATGCAGTATATATATTATAATTATGAGTGGTTACTTATAAGTAGAAGAAAAACCAATATATACTTTACATAGTATATACTTAAGACTACTATATAATATTGGTGATCCACGATGAGAAGAAGATACATCCACGACTACTATTCAATCACTGATTTTTAAATAATTAATAAAACATTAATAAATGAACAATAAAAAATGATTTATATACAAGAATAAAAAAACTATATATATAATATATATAGTATCACATAGTCTAAAAATATCACCCCTCTTGCCTGAAGGGGCTTCCGATAAAATGTACGCACTTTTTTGCACGCATGCCGGACACAAGAAGTACTATTTATCTATAAAGACTTATGGCACGAACAATACTTATTTCAGAGCTGGAATCTTGTCTCATTTGATTTCAGTGTTCCTCTTTGGATTATTAATTGTCTTCAATACTAATTGTCATCCCGTAAGTAACCAGTATTCCTGTCTCAGATTCTCTCACACACCTTACCCGTATTTATTAAAAAAGTATATAAGTGTACTTTCTCTCCTTGATCACCACCCAGCCTGAATATGATTTATTATCATTGTTACAAATCCAATTTCTAATTTATCTTTGGAATGTTATAGATAATAGAAATATAATTGAATTTATGAGATAACAGGAGAATTTGATATATTATTTTCCCTTACTGTATAATTGTGGAAAAACCTCGATTTTTGGAATAATATTATTACAGAAATAGTGAACTATATTGAATCATATATACCAAATATACAAAGAGTGGCACGTCATGTTTGATATCACTATGTCTTCCTTTTGAGTTTTTATCGTACTATACGTATCATAGATAGGTCTTTGTTGATCTCGAAATTTTATCTATTAAAAACTCCATATCATTAACTTCAAGTGACTTTGCTAAAAACTCCTACATCTAGCAGTTCAATGAGTCAATTTGATTTTTCGTGTTATTGACTCACAACCTCGCCACTTATATTGCTGAAAATAATATTTAGAACAGATGCACAATTTCTGCGATTAGTGCAACATGTGAGGAATCTACACCTCTATTGTCATGCAGAGTTTTAAAGGCTCTTTTATATAACGGAATATTTCGAAATAATCGCGCTTCCTCAGGAATCACCCCACATAGTAGGAACCTATATTTGATAACTTGGTGATTAGCAGAGTTAAACCCCTGCCAAGTTTCTCTTTCCGATTAATCACATCATTAAATTCATCTTACATAAATTTAATAATTGTCTGTTCATACTTATTTAATGTAATTTAAATGTATATATGATATATGTGTATTGTGATTATTATTAATCTAAGATAAATCCAAATATGTTATGAGTGTATTATATATATGCATACCTAATTTATTATATTCAATCGTATAATATTATAGTATATATATTATATTAATATTTATATATATTAGAAATTCAATATATATTGTATATATAGGTTTGTAAAGTCATTCGGATGTAAACTCCGAATCCATTAATTATACCCTTAAAATCAATTTCTTTGTATATATAATCAGTAGTAATGAGTTATCGCCTTGATATCTCGCGCTAAATAAGTCCTATGGTCGAATATGTCTTCGGACATGAATTAGATAATGTTTCGCATTGTGAAAAAGTATAAACTTTAAATTATATACCTTTTATATTTATAACTAATGATTAAATGTTTAGTCAAAAATGAAGAAAAATTATATTATATATTACTAATACTGTTACTGCACATGTATTACATACTAGCAAGTAACTAATTGATAGTAGCACTCCAATTATTTAATAACTTTTAACCTAAAATAATAAATTGTATTAAATAATCGAAACTCATACTTATCCTAAAAATTGTCACTTTCTAATATATATTTGAGCATAGTTCGAATAATGAAACTAAATATATTAAAATCATTCATTCCGTTTGAGATATATCTTCAGTATTCACATTTAAGTAATAGTTACTAAGTTATGCAGAGATCAATATTATAAAGATTATCACTCGCCAAAAAGATAGATAATTACGCAATCTCATCAAGATACTCTCTTCCACTCAGAATAAAATCCTCTCTACTACGGCAAGTGAAATCACTAATTAAACTATTCAAAGAAATAGGGCTTCGTCTAGTTGACATTTCCAACACAAAATTTTTCGTCGTAAACGCAACCCGAAAGAGTACTTAGAGGTCAAATAGTTACGATAAAAACGCTCAATCATGGAAAAGTGAACTTACGAACTTGTCCCAATTTCGTCCATATTTACCAAAGAGTATAATCTCAAACAGAAGGACCTGTTTACTTTACTTTTATTTGAAATAAATCGTATTATTCCCCTAATGTTAGATATAAAATACTATCTAGTTCTTAAAAGTTATAGAATCCTTATTAAATTTAAACAAATTAAAATAATTAATTAAGCAAAATAGTGCTTACTTACATATAAATATGAAGCCAACTAATATTAGTATAGCCAATAAGTAAACTATATATACCCTATATATAGTATAATATATAATAATAATATATATTAATATATATATATATATATAAATATATATAATTAATATATATATATATATCATAATTATTATATTATATAATAATATATAATATATATATATATTATATATTACTTATAATATGTAATAATAATAATAGTAATAATTACATTATATATTAAATACCACTATTCATTTTCATTTTTCAGTATATTTCATTAAATCTTCACAAATATAGGTAAACCCAAAATTTATCAACGTATATAATTATAACAGCCTAATCCCAACTTACACTAACTTACATACCAATTAAAATGCGTTTCAAAAATTCAAAGATCACTTCCATACACTTCTCAAGCTATAGCTATATGTAAAAGATCATGTGAAGCACAGAATACCAATTGTAATATATAACTATTTTTCCGGCGAATTCTTATGATTCAACAAGATTCTGTATAACCCAAATAGACGCCAAAATTATCACAAAATCTATAGACTAAAATTATTAACAAAGAATATAGAACTATCTATCTATCTAACTCTTCTCTCTCTCTCTCTCTCTCTCTCTACTCTCTCTCTCTCTCTCTCTCTCTCTAAGATTATATATAATATATATTATAATTATAACTAATATATATATATTATATATATATAATTATATATAAATATATTAAAGATAAATCTATGAATATATATGAATATAATTAATAATATTAATATACTATATATATATATATATATATTATATATATATAATTATATATATATATATTATATAATTTAATATATATATATACTTAAATAATATTAATTATATATATATGTTATATAATATTATATACTAATTATATATTATTTAATGTTATATTATATATATAAATATATAATTATTATAATATTATTATTATTATATTAATTATATATTATAGTAATATCATTTAAAATATAAATATAAATATTTATATATAATATTAATTAATAATATATTTATAATCATATATATATTAAAAAGATATATAATATAATATAATTTATATATAATATATACATATTATAAATAACATATATTATTGGTATATATAATTTATATTAATATATAATATATAATATAATATATATATATATAAATTTGGATATATATTATATATATTGAAAAAAATCATCTTAAAAAATTTAGAAATCTACATATTTTTCAATGTAATATATTTAGCTAATATATATATATAAATAATATATATAGTATATATTAATTCATAAACATACTTACGCTTGCTTAATTAATTGCTGCACCACTCATTACTTACAGTTAGCAAAACGATTTCATTATATATAATATATATATAATAGTATATATATATTATAATATATTATAAATATATATATTATTTAATAACTATATTATATATATTATATATATATATATCTTATAATATATAATTATATATATTAATATATGATATTTATATTAATATATATATATAAAAATTATATAATTTAAAATATATATTATTACTAACATAATTACATAAATATATAATTAATATTTAATACACTCTTAATATATATATATATATTAGTTATTTTTATATTTATCGGACTTTGATTATTATTAATATATATTATCAATTTGAGAAATAATTATTTATTATTAACTTTATTAAAGATTAACATAAATATTGATGACATTAAATTATATATATGTATAAATAATAAAATCATATTATTATTATTGCTAAAAATTTAAACAATGTACATACAACTGAATGTCAACTTTCATGAAACATTGAAAAACTATTATAATGTGTAAAAATGTAAAGTTTTATACCAATTTACACCCAAAATCCTCATCCATTCGACGTTAATATCATTAACATTAATATTAAACCTATTACTCAAAAATTATTATAAGCTCACAGTACATACTTCTGTTACCTCAAGTATACTTTCCTTGTCTGTATTATTACTATAGTTTTCCGCTCTTTATTATATCTTCCCCATAATACCTAGTGATTCCTCCAGCCAGAATAATAAAAGGTTGTTGTCCTCTTATTGTTTCCCTTAAATTATTATATAAGGTATCCCGTTTAATTATATATATATATATATTATATATATATATATTATTATATTTAATTCATTACATATTTTAGCGTACTATTGTAAGAAGATAATCATTTGATAATAGGTTTTCCACATATTCATAAATACATTTGGTAAATTGTCACAGGAATGCACAATAGCACTTCGTGAATAAAAAGATATTTAATATTTATATTAATTGATAAAAATCTAATATTAAATCTCGAATAATAACGATTTTAACTCATATCCCATATTTATAAATAACTATACTAGCTCAATTTTATATTTAAACAAATAACTACATCATATAAAATTTTATTAGTATAATTAATATTTATTCTATTACCTTTATTTCCTAATATAAAACATTATGTATTAATGTTAATGGGGTTATCAATCATAGAAGGTCTAATAAAATCATAATTCCCCACAAAATCACTCAACTAATTTAATATTAATTAGTTACTACTAAACATGAAACTTCTTCTGCTGGTCTGCAGAGGCATAGTACAATCCGCCGGAGGAAGAGTCGTGCGTGACTCAACGCTTCACTTAAGACTTCTGTTTTTGTAATGTGCATGATATATATGTTTAAACATGCAATTTAAAAGTAATTTATATAATATAAATTTAAATAAAATGTAGATGATCAGTTGTAGATTGAAAGTCATAAAATTTAATTAATAATAGTTGTAAAATTAATTTACTTTAATAAATTTAATTATAATAATTATTATAATTATAGTTAAATATAACACTAATTTTGCAAATTCAATTCAAATGGCTATTATTTATAAAAAAAATAAACATGTAACAGGAGTTAATTTTCTCTAATGATGCACATCCACAGTTGCCCAGCCTCAGAGAATAAGAACTATTTTTTTGACTTCGAGATGTAACAATTTCCACGATATACTGCTCACTTATTAAAAAAAAGGAATCGAGTATATGATAATGATTGACGGTCGAATTATTTCTCTTTATATGGTATTTGATCAATATCATTATATATTATTTTATTATACATACGTTAAGGAGCATAAATATCTACAGGTACTATGTATCATACATTTCTCTGTCGAAGCCGCCCTCTTTCCTCCAACAAGAATATATATGGTTAAGCTTTGTTTGGTACTTCGAGACTCATGAACCATCAACATAAGTCGTAAACCCTTTATTTAGTTATCTCTTTAATATAGGGAATAAAACTCAGTTTCTGGTTGATTGATAGATTTTATTAAAATTATTCTACACTATATTCTAACCATTTGCTGACGGGCCGTAATATGCATTAATATTTTAGTCTTTATTTTATTAAACCTCTACGTCTTGTTGACCTGCAGTCAAATTCACACTCGAAATATTAATTTCTATTTGAAAGACGCATTAAAACCTAAAACCAAAAATTTGGCGCCTTAAACAAGAAATTATATTTGTACCGAAATAAAGGTGTAATGCAATTTTTCTATAGTTATATTTCTCTTATGCTGTCTTTACAATGAAGCCTTAGTGTTTACACTGTTATGGTAGTTAAAATGATTACCATATTATAAATATACATATACACAATATAATTAAACCCAGTAAAGGCTATCATAGAACCTGTCCATAATAATATATTATATATAATATATATATATATATAATATATATATATATATATATATATATATTATATATATATATATATATATATATATATATATATATATTAATATATATATATATATGATATATATATATATATATAATATATATATAATATAAATATATATAATATTATATATATAATATATAATAATATTATATATACTATATTATTATAATATATATATATATATAATAATATATATATTTATTAATATTATATATTATAATATATATATATTATATATATATATTTATAATTAATAATATATTTATGCATTCAGATACTCAAAGAGTGTAGACTCCTTTAAATAATATAATCATTGAAAAACCAAAAAAGTAATTTTCGTAATCAAACTTCCATCCGCAATAATATTATGTCACGTCCCTGGTGTATCATGGAGTCCTTGATGTCCCTGTACCTAAAACTCCACCATATGATTTTCGTATATTATATAGAAGAATATATATACGTACTAATCATTTTGAGAACACTAACAACTTAGAGAGAGATAAGTGAATATGAGCATGATTATCTGGTTAGAAGAGAGTTTAGTGTATACATATAACAATCGACCACCACTCTAATACAATTGTTTATAACAGCCTAGATATATTAAATGATCTTGTGAGGGATTTTAGATCTACCGAAGGAGTCAGTCACCGAGAATTGTTTGCTCAAGTATTGAAAATGAGAAAAAATTTATTAAGCACAAAGGTACAATTATAAATTTTCATGGTATAGTGAGAAAAATGTGTAATAACTATCATTACTGGCTACATTACCATAGTAAGAAGAAGATGAACTATAATTATTATAGTAACCAAATGAAATCACGGACACTGTTAAGTAAGTATATCCAATGTAAACATAATGATGATTAAAATAGGAGTTGGTAAGTTTGTACTTATTAGATTATGTCCCAATATATAAACTAAGTCTAAGGTGATACCTCCTCTTCATAATGGCAAATAAGTTTGCACCATCAGTTATCAATAAGTTGCTCATTAACACTGTATTTATTTAAAAGAATACGATTATAACGAAGAATCTGAGTATGAATTTTGTTCAAAGTTAATAAATATACAATTAGGCCTAATATGAGTTGGAACTATAATTAGATGGGATGATTTTGAAAATAGTGATTTCCATAGCTTACTAAGGGAACAGCAAGCGGGTACTAACTCAAATACCACTTATGTATTCTATTATGAGTTGAGTGGTGAACTATTCGAACAAAGCCCAGGCATTAGAGAGGAATATACACAAATGATGAGTGGAAGAGGAGATCTGGGTTTGATAAATATTGAATAAGATACAGCTCCCTGAAAGAAAACCTTTGAGTATGAAATACTCATAAAGTAACGTATCATCCTGCATCACACTTTCAAACATCTAATACTTAGCATTATGAAGCAGTTTAACAAAAAGCTCTATCTACTATAAGGAAGGGGAATGTTTCATAACATACTATAAGGGACAAATTTCTCATGATATTATATCGCGATGCAAAAAAATAAAAAGAGGAGGATATTTGTCGGTCCTGATATTATACGAAAACTTATAATGAAGACCTACAAGTTTTGAAAAACGATACAAATTGAGATGTTAAATAGAAAAGTATTGCTATGACTGTTCAATTAAAATAGGGATAGTGAGTTATATAGGAAAGTCGTTATGATCATCTGGAGAAGACGGCATATCTAATTAAATTGCGGCATACTACAAGCACACATTCCGCCATCGAATACTATGTCCGTTACCAAACAGATATAGAGAAGCACGAGAGACTTGAGAGAGGAGAAGAGAGTGCTTCGAGATTGAGTGCTCTTATACGCCTGCAAAAGAATTTCTTCACTATGGTGCGCATTTTTAGAGACTTCATTCTTTCCATGAAAATCTACGGAGCTGAGCTAAACAGAGAGAGACCGCTAGAGGCCCCAGTACAAAACGTGTGATCTTCGCGCACCAAGATGTACTGTTAAGAGATGAGGTTATTACTAGGTAGGTGTCTATATTAACCAAGAGCTTGTGTGTCGACATTGGTGAGTGAATAACGAGCCTTAAGGAGTTATCCAGCTTTCTATGACAGAGGGACACATAAAATTACCCGCTGGGGTTTGCTCTACACAAGAGAGTTATGATAAGGTATAAATGTAGTGTACAAAAATTCTATTAATAAAAAGCGGGAAAGATCTGTTTGAGAATAGAGGTTTAGAGAATCACAAAAAGCACGGAACAACGCTAGGAATTATGCAGGCTTGAAGTATAGAGAGATTTGGACCTGTTTTATAAATTTAACGAGAAAATAACTACTTAAGGTATAAGATATATGTAAAATTTTACAAAATGGTGCTTAAACAGTTACAATTGCCCTTCAAAATTATTTGTGATTGTACGATCGTAAAATTTACAGATATTAAAAAAGTGAAGAAAGAAAATGCAGTGATTAGAATATAAAATAAATGTAATTTTGACAATTATAAAAACATTAAAATTATGTACCGCAATTTCCACTGTACTGAGGATTTTTTTATTCTTGGTGTTGTAAGGATCTATACTCATATCATATATTAAGAGAACGGTTCATGTCGATTTAAATGAGAGTATAGAAGAATACGAAATTAGCATGCATTTAAGAGTAGAAAAACTACTAGGTGCAATAAAGATATTTGCGATTGCAGCCAACAGTCAAAAATATCTATATAAAAGTGAGCCGACTAGCTGCTAGAGAGTATATAAAAACTAATAAAATATTTTTCCAAAGTATTAATTTTTACTTGTTTTATTTTTAGTTAAGATTATATTGCAATAACAAATGTGATCACTATTTTTTTAAATACATATTAATTTCCATAAATTAGTAAATGAATATTATACCAGTATCCAGAAATAGATATATAATATATTTAATATACCTTATACACTATTCAGATATTTATATTATTTTCAAACGTGGTACCCTACTATAACTCATGTAAATGAATGTCAATTAACATTAATTACTGCTGGTAAGTATTCATTATACTTCCTCCTTTTAATATACCGGATTAATAGTAAAAACAAAGTCTATATAGTGCGAGTAGTTGGGTCTAGATCCTAGCCCATGTTATTCTATATTTTCTAACGCACTTCCAGCGATCGAGTACAGATATTTGATTGTTTTTTATCTGAGAGTTTATAATTATATTTTATACTAATAATTACGGCGAGTTGAGAGGTATGTTTGTATGAGCACCCAACATTTAGAATAGTTGTCATGATGTGAAGGTTGATAGGACAAATTTTGCAGTAATTTCAAATAAGTTGCTGAAATAAATATTATATATAATCAATTTATAAAAATCACATTTATATATCAATAAATTGAGGATTTTCGTTCTTCAAAATAATATTTATAAGACGGTGCTTCCAACAAGCAAACACATGTATAAGAACGAAAATTGCCAATTTAACAAATATTATTTGAAACATTTTAACAAATGTATTCAAAACTATTATGAGTGAAATAATGTATAGAGAATAAAGCAAAAAAAAAAACAAATTAATATATATATTCTAATATATTATAATGAAAGAGTAGCTATCGACACGAACAGATCGAACGAGCTGTCAGAGCTGAAAAAAGCCAATCTAGTCTACTTATAATTCTATTCTCTGGGCTTCAAGCCAAAATATGAAGGTTAAAAAAGAAATAATAATAAATACAAAATAAAAAAAAAATATAAATTATAAAATTAGGGAGGCCGTAGTAGCTAGATCAGGGGAACAGAGGGGTGAGGGACGTATTATTAATACCCTGAGTAGGAGAGGGGCGGAGTAACCCCCGCGACACCTACAATATAATTATATATATACAAAAGAGAGCTAGTGGAGTCCTAGGTGAGACCTCCCCGGAAGGGGTGAATAAGTTCAGCTTAACATCATGATCGAGTACCCCCGGAATGCACTGAGATGAGTGAACGAGTGTCACAAGAGCTTGATCATCTCATTGTTTGAGCTCTGTTTTGTACCGCTATGCAGGCCGTAACTAGCTCCCTTTTAAGTATACAAAAAATATATAAGAAAGAGAGTGAGAATTAGGACTGATCAAGCGGAGGGTCAGTAAAAAACCTCCTATAGAGAGATGCGGTTATTATTAATATATTTCTTATTTTTGATTAGAGAGATTCTTTCTTCTTCTCTTCTTCTTATTATTATTATTATCTATCGGAGCTTCCTTCTTATATAATTTTTATAGGGACATTAATTATTTCTTAACACATAAAAACACAAAAAAAATTGCACGAATATTCTTGACTAGGTACATCTAAATAACATAATATTAAGAGTATCGCCTGAAGTGTCAATGCGTTCAGTACACCTAATGTGCGATCGTTGTAGAAAACTGCACTGTGAGTAATTAGGAAGATGAAGACAACATATCTTCATTTCTAACTTATGAGTTAAAAACACATAACTTATTTAGTAGTTATTTAAGATTCATATAGAGAGTATATATGTTATTAAAATTATCTACATATTTTGTATGAGATATATTAGGTGAGTAGTCTCAAACAACTATTACTAAGTTGAAATAGGATTATTTACATTATGGAGCTTGGTCACAAAACAGAGAAATGGCTTAGATTTATGTATGAGACATATATTCAAGATAGTCATAATAACTTTAGATTTTTTAATTTATCATTTTATTATTTATTAATGTAGATATTTTGAAACATTTTTTTTGAAATTACTTATTTTATAATATTAAAGAGGTATATATATAATATTTTTATTTTAATTATTCTTATGTTAAAAAAAATATTATAATATATTTATATATTATGTATTATATTAAATAGTATTTAATTATTAATTACTTTTTTTTTTTTTCTTTTTAATTAGTCTAATATGGAGATAGTAATCCGGAGTAAGACTAATTTGGCACGTGAAAAGTCACTAGTATAATTGGGGTTTATATGGTTAGAGCAAAGATATGTGCATGTGATGCTCAGGGAAAGATCATTGTCTTGTCATGTACCGTACACACCGATTTACGCGGTGGATATACTCAGTTACGGGGGGGATTATTAATATTTTCGTTCCACTTATCCATTTATCTAGTCTCACTGATTCTGATCTATTCATGATGCCTCCCTTAAATTTAGTAATAATTTAAAAAAATATTAAATTTTTCATTTAATTTTTGAGATTCTCAAGGACAAAAGGTTAAATTCAATACAAGTCATAAGATACAAAGAGGATATATAATAAAACTCCTCCTTATTAGAATTTTCCGCTGACTCTCGCAGAGCAATAGATGTTAGCTATTTGCGTTTGAGTATAATTTATAATATCTGCGAGTATTGAGAGGGCCCTTGACATCTGAGATTGGTTGGTTTTTCTCTGATTAGTTGATTTCAGCGAGATAGATCGAGGTTCGAGGAGAGCGAACCTAGTCATAATAGATAGCCGAGATGCATACAGAGAGCTCAGAGTCTAGTAGCTTAGAGTCTAAGACCTACAACTCATAGAATGGATTCCGAATCGAACTACCAGAGCACAAGGTTTAAGTTCATATATAGAGGAGTCACGGCCCGGATATTAAATGACCTAAAGTAGTTATAGCAATTAAATTAAGCCCTCAGCTTCACTGAATTTTAAGAGTGCACAAGTAAACCCTTATATAGTTTAAGCTATTGATAGAGTTAAAAAAAACTAAGACTTACGGAAGATATTTCCTAGAGGTTACGTAAAGGTATCACACCAGGTCGTGGGTCAGCGGATCAAGGTTTAATTCAATAAGGAAGTATTAAAGTAGCACTCTTTATCCACTAGGATATCATCGTCTGATATACTAATAGTACCTTTAAATACCATAATAAAGACTATATAATTGTGTGGAGCGTCTCGCTTGTTTATGTCAACATATATAATATAAAAAATTATTAACAACAACATATGAGTTTTGTAGAGTAATTACAAATAAATCCGTTAAGATGTGACGTATAAATACCATTATATTGTTATTAAGCTACAATCTCTCTTGTTCTAACATGTCCCCCTCCATTGTTTTTAAAATTGCTGATAATTTAGTTCACACTTTTAGCTTAACTATATCGTCAATGTCATGAGGTGTCTTCTTAATAGTAAAGAATATGTGGTGAGAACTATAATATCATAATTCTATATGTGAAAAGATTCATTATTTCCACTAGCAGATAAAAATGACCGTATAGTGTTATATCGGACATAAACTATCTACTATAAATTTATATTAATATAAGTTGAAAGCCTATTTAGAGACTTTCACAGTAAATCAGTTAATCAAGCTACCCACTCTACCCTCAGACAAGGGTCTCGTTATTCCTCAAGGTGAAAAATGAAAACACAATTCCTCTGTAAGAAACGCAACCGCTGATTTTCTTCAACACTCGAGATTTTCTTTACACGAGAGAATGGCCTCCTACAGGAACATTTATAGATACACTACTATTTCACTATGGTTGTGACACTCTACTCACGATGTTTTAAGTATATTTGATTCTACACTGGGGGCCATATCTCGAGTTTCATACAAAGACTTTTTGTGCCTAAGTAAGACTAGAATTCTCGTGCTTGCGTTTGTGTCAGACTTGATAGGGTAATAGGAACCAATTTTACTGTGGTGTCATTTAAAGTAAAGGGAATAAGACCCTGGAGCAAAATTCGTAAAAGGAAAGTGGGAGGTTAGAGGAAGAATATAACAAATTTCTCTTCATACCTATTTTGTGTTTTAAATTATCACCGTCACAATTGAGTCAATAGCAGAGGGAGAATCCACAGAGTTGGACTAAGACACATTATACAATTATAGTAGATTTATTAATGTATTTTATTTCAATTCACTGGCTCGCACGAGAGTCGTCTTGTTGAGGTTCAAGAAATTCAATCCTGTGGTCAGAAGCTATCCCATCAAAAAAGTTTCACAAACACCTACGTTTATTTTTATCTTCTGCCAAGGTCTCTATTTTTGATAATTTCCTCTATATACAAGTATTATATTTAAAATTATTAATCAAAGTATGCCTTCAGTTCTAAGTCAATATTATAATAATGAAACATTTTTAAAGAAAGAACTTATTTTTAAATTATGTATATATAACAAAGCACGATATTTATAATAAAATAATTCTGAGACAATCCAGTACATGTGAATCTATATCATTATATTTAATTATCTATAATTAATTTATCAATATGTTTTATTAAGAAGTGTATACATTGACTATATATAACTTTTATTATGTAATCAAAATATCTGAGAGCTGTATAGGTGACTAAAATATATTATCCTATAAATATCGAAACTATTATGAATTTATAAATAAATATTCAGTATGACTTTTTGCCCCAATGAAATAGGATCAGTAAATATACACACTACTTAGTATATATCAGTATAATATAAGAAACATTATCAAAATAAATATTATAATCTAATTGATCTAAAGGAACGCGTATAATAGAAGAGATAGGCATATTATTATATTAAAGTATATGTAAATATTTAGTTATATATGATAATAATATTAATGTTGTTAATGAAACATATAACATATAACATATGATAATAATTAATACCTAATTAATACTATTATAGCTATAGAATCTTGGTAAATCATCTTTGATAATATATGAGAAAAGTCATTGGATGAAAGGACTAAATATGAAGAATAATTATCTCCTTATATTTTTCTGGGTGGATGATGTTGGATTTAATATTCATTCTTTTTTTCCTTTGGTTTTATTATTTAAAAAATGGGAACCTTCAGATAAGAGCTAAGAGCACATGTCAAGCTCAAGTATGGAGAAAAACTCAAGCCAGCCCCACTGAGAAAACGAGCGCAAATTGAGTACTAGGCAAGCTAGGGTCACAGCTGCCGATAATCGGGGCGGAAGAATAAAGTATATAGTGGATACTCATAAAGTTCGGAGATATCTGAGTATATGTAGACTAATAGCGACTGAACGAGTGCAACATAGGTGAGAACCAAACGTAACACTTGTATGCGAGCGGTTAGCATTACAGTTGAACCTAGTTTTTCACTTAGAATCAAGTTAAAGTGAAGGTACTTAGAAGTTATAAACCTAGGTTGATCACGTTTATTCACCACAGCAGACACTAGTATCCTACAACGGAGAGCTCAACATAAAATAGATGTGAGGGGTCGAGAGAGGACAGGCTTACCAGAAACATATTTGGATATCAGACGTCAGTGATCTAAAAGACAAACAGAAGAATATAATCAAAGAAGATAATTTAACGGTAATGAAAGCATGATTAATAAAAAGAAAGTAACTTCAAGAAAGTGAGTAGAACAAGTGACCATTTATTGAGTGACGAATGAGCTACAGTAGCAACAGTAGTATAGCCTAAAAAAGAGGTGAAAGAAAATATAATGAAACAGGAGAAGGATGGAGCGGATATAGAAAAATACAAATAACCTTCATAGGATAATTTCAGACAGCGTGAGAAGATTGAATAATAGAAGATAAGCTTGAGAGTATGAAGTTGAGACCTAAAGGGAGGTAAAAAATATGAGCTCATAGAGGTTATGTTATGAATTTGGAAGAGTCAGGTGTGTGAACTATATAACAAAAGCTTGTGATAAGATATATTTTATTAGTTTTAGGCCGAGTGAGATTGGTGGAGGTGATGAATGATCATTATAGGTAGAGAGTAATAATAAAGGCTGTGAACCTTTAGATAAGATAAGGGAATAGAAAAATTCAAAAGTTTGAGGCGCGTTTCACAGAAGATTTATGCACAGTATTATCCGCCAGAGAGACGCACAGAGTTTGAAGAATGAGGAACAAAGTTCATTGGAGAGAGAGGTGTCAATCTGGGTACGTATTAAATAGAATAATTTGTGAGTATATGTACACGTGTAACTAAGATACAACTATATATCTAATACAATAACAAGGCTCAAAATCTTCAAGGAATATACAGCCTTTATGAAGATATATCATGAATAACCAAAGCTGGTGCAGGAGGAAAAAAGAACCGAGCAATAGCCGCAGAATGTGAAATAATAAAAGAACTAGTCTTGGAGAGTTTAAAAAGGAGTGAAAGAAAAATATGTAAAAATATATTTGTTGTCAACTGGGCTGAACCATTTAGCATCATTGAGAAGATGATTCAAACCCATTAAATAACGCACCGTGCACGACAACTCACTTGAGAGAAAGAAGACACCATCTAGAATCAAAAGCATTCTAGAGCTTGTACGAACGAACACAGTTGTTTCGAATATATTCGATCCACCAGCAAGAGATAATAGACACTAACTGAGCATAACAAAATTGAACAGAATACAATGGGAAATGAGAAAGAAAAGCCTTAAAAAGCTATAAGTAGTGATGATAAGTGAGATGTGCTAAAACTGGCACTAGATGAGAGGATGACCTACTTGATATCCAGAGAGGTAAGGAATCAAGGATGAAGGATACCTAATAATGGGTACCTAACATTAAAATGGAGATAACCAAACACAAAGGGTACATACGCAGATAAAGTGCTATGGAAGGCCGGTGTATCAGCATAAATACTCACTGAATACAAGGGAAACACCAGGCATAATATAATAGTCAGTATATATATACTTATGATAGTAAAAAGATGCTACTGGTGCAACAGGGTAGGATATTAACATTTTAAAAGAGAATGTCGAAAATATAATGGATGGTGCCTGGATGTGGATTAAATTAACATCGAAACATGCGAATGAGGAATCAGAGATGAGAGGCCCAGATCAACAAATACATAAAGATTAACCAGAATGACAAGATATCAACAGGATAATTAGTAGTGGATCAAATGAGTCAGTATAGGAAAAAATCCATGTGAAATTAAAATGCGTTATTTTGTCAACCATAAAGTGAGTTGAGACGTTGTGGTAAGTATAGGATACTAGTGTTTCAAGTATGGATAGAGAGAGATAATAAATAATACGAAATATAAAAGGGTACGAAAACAACAAATTCGTGAGAAACGAGGTACTCGAGGAGCCGACTATCCAGGGAACGAGCAAGAGGCGACACTCACCCTAAAGATAACCATGTTTATTAAAAATACACCTCAGTGATATTCAGTAAGAAGTATACAGTTAATGGATCAGTAAACATAAGGATTTCTAATACAGGAAATATCAGATAGAAAGGAATGTACCTTTAACTCTATATAAACATGAACTGAAAACACCAAAAGGAAGTAAGGTGAACAATCAAGTAAATTCAAACAGCTGGATATATATAATATTAGTATATCCATGCTATCTAAGTAGGAACTTAAACACATTTGAAGGTAAGCTTATATGTGCATTATGACATCTAGAATCACTATTTGTAATAGAAATTATTATGGTCTATATAAAAAATGAAGTCAATTTATAGGATTTTGTTTTCAGATGAATTGGCTGCTCTTGTTTTAAAAAACCAGAAGCCACTATTTTAAATCAAGCAAGAGTCTAGTGTTAGTTGAAATACTCAGCAACCCCGCATAATACTCTAGAAAAAAAAATTCATAAGTAATAATAAAGTCTAAGAAAACCTCTATTGGTTGAACAATTCCTCTAAACAGCAAGATTGTAGGACCATTCGAAATATACAAATAATGAGATTTAGATTATAATGAATTATACGTGTACAGAAACTGCTACTACGCAGAAAGTGCTATTCGTGTTTTTAGCTTTCTATGAGGAAATAGCGTAAATTGCTTGCATATAAAGAATAATAAAATTAGAATCAATCACCGTGCACGAGTGAAAATGGTTCACCTCACATGACGCGAGACATGGGTACCGATATGTTACAACTATCCTAATTTCTTATTGCTCAGTCATTAAATCAAATTTTAAATAATTAACTTTACCATCAAGTTACTTAATTCCAATGCATAACACATATTTCGTCAGATAGATATTTCTGGTTGGTAATTGTTGTACGAACTGATAAATATCCATTGTCATGATGTTATAATTATACGACTTATGTGAAGTGTGAAATTTACATATCAATAAATTACTAACTGTGTTTGAACTACATGGTAATATTACGCTCACCCATATAGTCGACTTCAAACCTTGAATTATACTTCAGACAAGAAGAATTAGAAATAAATAATAATAATGAAAACAAAACACGAGCATTACACTTGTCTAACGATTGAAGGTGACGAAATATTATTATATAGGCTGAGTAATGAGGGTAACATAACGATTCACAAAACTTAGGTTAAGCATCACGGCGTATTACTATTATTATGTCTGAGATATTAAAAATGGAGAATATAAACTCAAAGAAGTATTATTTTATGTTAGATCGGAACAACTTTATATACCAGTGCAAATCACATAATAAATGTGAGGAATAGTTTGTAAATATAATAGTGGATAATAATAGACACACAATACATGTAAATATCAATATTTAGATTGAAAGAAACGCCAAAATACTACACCATGACAAATAGAGGTTAAACAAAACCATAATAAAAAAAAACAGGATATTTAACAGGCCTTCATCTCACTTGGTAGCATGTTGATAGGGAACAGCATGGAAGACAAGGCGCATCACGAGTGAGCGTAGGATATTAGAATATTCGAAATATTTTAAAAAAGTGAGTGAAATAATATTAATATAAGTAAGGTGTAACTTTAATTAAAGTACATAACGAAAGGAAATAAAAATTAATAGAGGTAGCATATAAAGCTAGTTATTCAAAGATAAAGTGGAAAAGCTAGACAAGGAGAGATTAGTTAGTATGCAGAGTTTAGTAGAATCAAGATTGAATGACAACAAGACCAGAGTCGCCGTAAATAGCGATAACAATTAGTTAGATTACGGTTATCATAACATCAGGATCAAATGATATATACCAACTGAACGAATCATCCATCCTCCAAACGATGGCAATATAAATTTTACCAATAGTGGGACATAGATTGTGAACATTGGAAAACAAAGTTGCGAGTGAATGATGCTTCTACCGTAGTAATATCGGATATTTGTTGAGAATCCATGTGCCACGTGGGATAAATAGAAAGCTTAGACACTTCGATCAAGTGATGTTTAGAGAAATATGTTTATAGAAAATATATGTGAAGACTAAGCTTTCGTCAATGCCAGAAAGGACAATCATAGATCAATAGGGCATCTTAGAAACAGACTACACACGATAACTAACAAAATAGGGAATGTTTGTTCCTATAAATGGTAGAGACCTAAACAATAATTTAAAAAACACAATCCTTTCGGGTGTTCATGGGTACGGACTAATATATTACAATCCTAGTCGACTTGGTCCAAAGGATTACATTTATCAGATAGCCAAATTAAAAAACATATAAATTATGCTAGGAGACAGAGTACTACGAGAGTTTTCCACTGCTAGTTTTTGACTCAGAGTCATGGTGGAATATACCAGATTTAAAAAAGGTAGAGTTGGCTAAAGAAAGACACGCCAGTGCATTCCTATGTATGTGAATGCAGAGGATCTGAGTTAACAGGATTCAGTTAAGAGAGAGCATAGGTGTGGTGTGCCAAAAATTAATGTTGTGATGTATTCTCCGGCTCGCTGTGTATAAAACAGGCACCCTAAAAATGTCACACCAACCCTACTGCTGCATAAAAAACAGCAGAAAATCAGTGTCTGGCAATTTCATAGGGTTCTCCGCGAACAGTCCAATTTCCAAAATAAAATCAGCAAGTGCAGCGGGTCCAAAAAGGACATTAAACTGTAATCTTTAGAGGACATATTCTCAGTAGGACTGGATAAGAATCTCACCAAATCTAATCGAAATCAGGTGGCATACAGTGATATGGCATTAGCTAGAGTGAGAGAGTGATCGCGAATTCACGTAAAACGTTACTCTTTCACGCAAGAGGTGATACTCTTCATCATAGTTAAGTTTATTAAAAACGTTCAGGAGTGGCAGCATTGAACCCTTAGTGCTCTGACGGAAGAGTGCTAGACGAAAGTGATAGAGATGAATATTGACAGACAGTAAGAGAGTAAGATTTTATTGTCCATAACTAAAGAGAGCTGAGTGAGGGAGAGATCGTAGAGACATGGCATTTGGGCTAGCTGACGCGGCTTCTTCAAAACAGTGAAATATATCCAAATTAGAGCTTTATGTAGAGACCAGATGAGGGAAGTGTACAGTCATGCTGCAGGAGTACTAAATAGTGGTTATGTCGAGCTATTATAATGCAAAATAAGAGATAATAAGATTTATAAAAATGGCCGCTCATATCACGAATAACCTCGAGATAACATGCGTGTGAAAGATATGAAAGAGAACAATCATTTCCTTTCCAAAAGTAGCGGTGAATAATTTGTTAGGTGGCTATGTCAGTCAGGTGAAACAAGAGTTGGCGAGCGCTTACCACGAGGTTTTATGTTTGGGTTCTCAATGTCTTATTTTATTTACACAGAATACAAATGAAAACAGATCACAAGTTGATGAGCCGGGCACAATATTCCAGGCACATCATGAAGTTTCAGTAGAACACACAAGTTAAGTGAGATTGCGTAGCTTTAAGAGAGAGAACGATGTATATTTGAGTCTATGAGCACGATACATGAGCATTAATCAAATAGCAGTTATTTTCCGCGGAAAAAACGGAGAAATACTAACTATATACCGTCTAGGGACCTACATATGATCTCCCTTAGTTCTCAAATAAGGTAAACAAGAAGGAGAAAAAAAAATAGAGGAGAGATGTACTACAACATGCATAATAAATGGTGTAATCGCTCAAAGATTCGCAACCCTAGCAGGAGTTATGAGTATATAAGGGTGTTTACCATATGGTGAGTTTCTTGATATCAATAGTTGAAGCACTCTTGACAAGTAAAGATATTTATAACAAAGAAAATTATCAAGTGACAGACTCATCTCAAAGCGAATATAGGAAGAGTTTCACTATCAGACAGTTTTGATAACATACACAAGAATTGTAAGAGGTAACGATAAACCAACCAAAATCACTTCGCTTAATATTATATTTTATAGTAGAATACCCATACAGTATAAAAAGCAGCCTGAGCGAAGGGAGATCACTAATACCCTAGAGGGTATTACTGGCAGAGCTAAGTAGGGATGAGTCAACTTGAAGTAATACTGGCTCGAGCATCATTGTAAAACTAAAGATATAGATAATCCACATAGCTTTCCTTATAATCATGCTTAGACTCATATTTGTTGCACTCAAAACAAAGAGAAACGCGAGTAAGGGAGTTATGACAAAACACTTACCACATTCCACAGGTGTATTAAGAGGTTTACCTAAATCTTATTGCAATACCATAATAGAAAAAATAGGATTACGATTCAGATTATTAAGTAGATATTTAAAAAAGTATAATAAAAAATACATTATAATTAAGAGAAGACGACAGAGATAACACCGAGAGAGAAGAAAAATCAAGGTATCATGACAGTAACAGTGAAAGAAACAGTGAGAAGAGCCAGAAAACTTGGAGTTATTATAGTTTACCACTCAACTAAGAAAGATGAGCTAGGGTAAAGTACAATTAATGAAACAAAAAGACAGGACAGACAAGACTCACTGAGGTTAACGCACACAAACCACTAAGTTACTCAGGAGTTGGCATAGGCAAGTACTATGTTACACATTGGTACTGAACACACGAGTCTAGAGATGTCACTTGCTATATCAGCGCTATTCAAGTGTATGCGTGCGTTCATAGACTTAAAGCATTCAAGGAAGACATACTGCTCGATTCAAGTTTAATGATCTGTTTAAACTCGAGGTAATTGATGACTTAATTAATTTGAGGTGAATATGAGTGAGTTACTAAATTTTCACAAATTAAAGAGTATAATCAAAGGGCTAAATATATAAAGTGAATCGCAAACCTGGACAGTCGGTAGCTTATCAAGGAATAGAGTAAATAAAACTACAAATGAGAGAGAGCAGTAATTAACATCTTGCACAGATAACTGAAGATGAATCTATTTGAAAACAGAGGTTTTGCAAGCAGACAGGTGGATAAACAAACAGACACCCGCATATCGGACGCTATCGTGAGGAGAAGGCAATAGCACTATCCACTAAGGGCACTATGTCACAGATAGTGAGGATAATTATTCTATTGAGAAGATAAAAAAATGTATATGAAACTCGTCTAAAAATAACACGGTCTTGATAATATAATGGATTGCGAATAATATCATACCAATAGATAATTCGAATAATAAATAACCAGTTTGGAAGAATAAGTTTTAGTAAAATAGTGAGTGAGAATATATAAGAGTTTATGGAATATATAAACCAAATTCTTATTATAACGGGATTATCTTTATAAAGGCAATTAGTTTAAATATCGAGCAATATATGTAGAGTACTATATCATGCACGATGCACTAATAATTAAAGTTTAAACAGGATGGACAGAATGACAAGTTGTGTCACGCTTAAAGGTTTAACGAGATGTCATAATATTGTAGTAAAACATCTAGAAAACATGGACACACACATAGTATCACACTATCGGCAACAGTACACTTGGCACTTGGCAAGAGTAATCATATATGCATGGTATCATAAAGGTCAGTATCACTACACATGATCCGAGAGCTGTGCAGACAGTCCACTTGCATAGCGCAGTATAATGTGTGTATATCAATATGGTAATATTCCCACAAGTTTTGACGAATCATATGATGACAATAATTCGAGTATAGTAGTGCATATTATAGAGGTAAATAGAGCCATGCAAAAACAAGTAAGAGAAAGTTGTTTTGATTTTAATTGTGTCAGAGATAAATACCACTGGCAGTGTAATAATGTCCATCAGACCACATAAGGACAAGTCGAGGCCGATGTCCACGGGGCATTTAAGATCAGATGTTACCCCACATAATACTGTGCACGGAGATGCACTACCGCTATAGACAGCATGTGACACATGAGCGATAATATGAGAGTGAGATTCTTAAAGTTAACATGGTTGTAAATACATTAAAAAATAGAGGTCACGCTTAATAACATAAGACGATCATATAGAATTCATGTCCCCTTATCAACGCCATCTTCGAATACAGAAGTTGAAGCAGTAGAAAGTGTCACACACAGAGAGCAAGTACAATTTGCATGTCCTGAATGAACAACGTATATATACATAAGCGGAACCCCTAGTTGAATGTGATGAGATGGACTGGTGCTTTTTACCCAGATAGAATGGCAAATATATAACAACACAAAACACTCAGAACTGTGGAATAATAGTAACCACCGAAAAAATAGCACATACTCATGTAAATCATCTATTGAATGAATACGTTTATTTTGAGAGAGGAGCACGATCGATATTCTTTATGAAAGATCACAAATGCAAAATTGAAGAAGAGTAAAACATCAGGAGTGGATGAAATAGCTTTCGCGTCGGGTACTTCAATAGGTGTATCATATAAGTTAAATATTATAATATATGTGATCATTACAGAGAGCAAGTCCATAGATGAAAAATAACTAAGGTGCGTAAAGTAATTATAAGTAGCGCACAATTTCAAACCGATGTACACCAAAAAAGATACACGAGAAGTGAAGAACTGTATTATCTAACTGTAGTAAGTTGTAAATGTTTAAGAACGAGATTCATTAATATGCAATAAATATGGCAGACCCACCGATTATCTCAGGCCAGTATTTTGAAGCATGAAAAAATTGCAGTCTATTCCACGATAATATGGTAGGCAACACTATGAATTACAGAGAGAAATAACAATCTGTTATGGTAAATGAAATATATATGCATGTGTAACAACACTAATAAAAGATAATTATAGTAGGGTATCATGTACAGTACACCACTCACCTATCACGTTCAGAGGAAGAAGTGAGGTGAGAAATAGAGAGACATATAACAGGAGTAGGATATTGGAGTATATATAAATGGTATTATTGGACCTATTTAAAACAAATGGCCATAGTTAAACCAAGCATAAAAAGAATAGGAATTCAACGAACATTAGGAGAGGATAAGGAAACACAAACAGAGGCAGAACCTATTCCATCTCCTATAGAATACTAGTGATGCTTTGTATCATAGAGAGCTAGGGACTTCAAGACACCAAGAATGAGATATTGCAAGCCACACCTTATGGAATTCCGATAACTCGTTAAGAGGTGGAAGAGAATGAGCTAATAGTAAAGATTATCACCAACATGCGAACAAGGTATATAACTTTCTATCATGCTCAATTAATGCTCACAGATAATAAAACAATCGATCACCGCCTTCAATGAACCCGCGACGATCTATTGTTAAGTAAATATATGCGAGTTTTCCTAAGGAAAAAAACTTCGGTACTTAGATTTAAATGTAAGAATTAGAAAAAGGTTAGATATAATAAACCACTATGAAGAATTAAATTATGCCATAAACTGTCATGAATAACATTCAATGTGCCACGTCTTACAGGAGGAACTCAGAGAAGTTGGTGAGGATAATAATCCGAACAAATGGGATTTGGCTGATATATCTAGAAGAGTGTACACAAGGACGAACCCAACAAGGATTCAGTGGAGATTGGAACTAATCGGCCCAAGAACAGGTCAAGAGGGTCAGCTCCAGATCTCACGAGTCAGAAGAAAGCGCGATTAGGAAGTATTAAAGGCACCGCTGAGGAGAGAAGGGCTCTAGTGAGCCTAAATAAAGTTAAATTTTATCACTAATTTATTGGTTTATATTATTATCTACTTCTCTCATATTTAATATCCTCTTCTCTGGTTGCTATATGAATCATGAGAGAATTTTATATCCCACATATACATATAATACAAGATAACGTATTTCGTGTATCACCACTTTGAAGGGGTCTGAAGAATAGTTTTTGAGTTCGTATGAAGTTCTGAAATCACATATGCGAGTCTAAAGTTTGCGATACCCAAGTAGTTCCAGATAACATTTTTTTCGATATCAAAAATTGTCCAGTTAATAAGTATCAGTAACTCTCTCTAATATACGTTGCATCACTCAAATAAAAAGTTACGTGAGAAACAAGTAAGTATATTAGAAATACATAAATGTCTACTTATTATGATAAGCACCGAGCACAGAGGGAGAGTGCTTATCTTACCTTTCTGAATGTCATTATCAGTTTCGAGGGAGTTAATATGACTCACGGTGACACACAAGGCTTATAATGTTAGAGACAAAGGTCCCAAAAAGAGCAAGATCGTTGATGTAAAGCGATGTTTAGTTTGATGCTTATCGTCCTCGTTCTATCCATATGAAAATCCAGCGCGCAAGGTGTAATGGGATTTGGCTCGTTTTTAGTCTTTAATTAAGAATAGTACTGCGAATTTAGTTTTCACGATCACAGATATATGTGTGGCTCAATATAAATGTGCGTAGAGTGAGTGAAAGTTCCAAATTATATACAGAGGAATAGATACAGACTAGAGACATTGTAAAATACGGAGGAATTACCGAAAGAAATGTGTTAATATATATATATGTCTTTTTTCTAGTGAAATTTCAAAGATATTAAGATAGAATACAAGTAGAAAAATTGGAAAGTTTTCAGTATGAAGTATCCCCATTGTTCTCCGAGACGATTTTGAATGATAAGTTCTTTAGAGATGTACAAATATTACACATTCACTTTAATTCATTCACCATTTACTCGTAATATATTAATTTGTAGGAGAATATAAATAAGTTGTAAATTTGATATATAAGTGAATATATGAATAAAGGATTTATAAGTGAGAGCGAGGTATAATAATGACATTCTATATAATAATCATTAACTTCTATCTGCTGTTCTTTCTATTTTTAGTTCTGTAAACTATTACCTATATAACTAATTACTTTTACCTATTTCGTATTGTAGAGGTTTAGTTTAACCATAGTTCGATTGTGTGGTATATTTCGTGTGGATGTGCTGTAATGTTGTTGCGGGAGTTTTGTAATGAGACAGTACATTAATTGAGAGAGAACGTAAACTACGAAAGGTGTTAATAAGATCTTTTAAGGAAATAAAAGTTCACATTGAGAAAAGGGGCGGCCACACACAATAGGTTAACAATGCGGACGAAGGTATCTGGATAGGTTAATAAGATTTCAGTATTATATTATAGAAGTATCTTTATATATTTGAATCAATTAATTTGACTTAATCTGGTTTCATTATTATTATTATTTATTATATTATTATTATATATAATTATAATATTCATTTTATATTTCTCCTTTATCATCTTATTTCTGTATATCTGTAGGTAACAAATGGCACGTGAGAATGTAATATATAAGTCTATTTTTGTTAAGTATGTGTGTTAGGAAATAGATTTTAGTTTTATAATACCGGATTAGTATTAACTTATATTATATTATTATTTAGACATTTATTGATTTATTAATTTATTTTTTATTGAGTTAGTAGTATTTACTGAGTTTAAATATATGAGAGTTGAATCTTATTATTGGTAGAGATTTGTGTGTGATATTTTTATTCATTGAATGGTATTTATTATTCTATTACCTAGTATTAGCGAGAGAGATAAACGCTATCGAGTCATAAATTCTATAATAGTGACTATATCACATTAGACTTTACATAATAAACATAGTCCATGGTTTTATTTGATACTGTGACATTATAATGAGAGAGACAGAAGAACCCAGGGACAATATTATTACGAAACGGAGCTTACAGCCGGCTCAAGAGGCTGAGTCTAGGACCGAGAGTCGATAGAATTGTACGGCTCACACGATCGGACACCTGAACAAAGTTATCGCAGAGGTCACAGCCAGGATACAATGGTGCAAAGTTGCAATAAGCTAACTAACGCTTCCGAGAGACTAGATAGAGCCCAAGTCACCCATAAGGTTACATCTAACTGAATGATTAAAAAACATGCTATCACTCTAGGAAAATTTCACAGGTCCAGAGTGCACACGCAGGTCGTGTGTCAGTGCGACAAAGTCAGACAAAGTAGGGTAAATGTGCACACAACCACTTCTCTAAAGGATCATTCGCTGATAACGAGAGTTAAGGAAAAAGAGCGCAATGTATTTTGAGAGTGTACTCAATTCAAAACACAGCAGGAGTCAACCTCTATTATAATACTAAATGATTTTGTAAATTATATAAAATAGAGAGAGTTAAGTAATTAGCGTATATTTTGGTTTCATTATTTCGGCTAGATTGTGTTCATATTATTAAGACTTAGGTACATAAATTAGCACACATTGTATCACACCACTCTCACACACGTACGCTAGTGTCAGCTATGAGTCTACATTAGGATATTCCCCAACTATTCTGAGAGAATCAGTATATTAATGTACATTTTCATCATCGAGATCATCTACATTTTAAATATGAAGACACTACAACAACATCACTTTCGTGTGCATTCCATAACCTTTCTTTGTTCTATGTGAATTTAATACTATTTGAGATATTTAACAATGTGCGCAACCTGACCGTCTTTATAAAAGAGAGATATATCAGCAACCCATTCTCTCACCACGCCCTTCTCCTCTAATGGCCAATTTTAAAATAAGGGGTCCTCCACACGGATCATATTTCCATTTTCACTAAGTACACTATCATCTCACCTTTAGAATATTGTACATAATATAGTAATAATGAAACTAATTAGATTATTGATAAAACTTATTGATATTTTAGGATATGGTATTTTTTAATATATATATATATATATATTAATATATATTATATAATATATTATATATAATATATATAGTATACACTCACACAAGAGGTCCATTAATTACAAATTCAGGTTAGAGTCATTAGAATATAGATAGTTGATTATAGAGATAATTGAGCACATAATATTTAAATTGTCCTAATAACTAAAAAACCGTATTATTAGAAAAAAAACAAGAGCGACAACAGGGAGATAATTTATTAATAATTGTTTTATTTTTAACAAATATACAATATATTGTATTTTTTTTAGTACAATTTTAAAATGGGATATTAGGAAGAGAATGAGATCAATATACAAAATATAATTAATTAACATCACCACTAACTTGTATAGTAAAAGTATACAAAATCCAGATTATAGAGGACCTCCCATGTTTTTTTCAGATTATAAAGAGATCGAAATTCGAATATAAATATATAATATCACTATATCTTTACCACGCTATGCCGATGAACAACTTATTACATATAGTCCTGATTTACCTCACATACCATACTGATAAACTGTGGTGAGTTTAAGTTTTATTGAGAGACGTCTCAATATACCACAATGGTCTGAGTTAAAGTTAGTTTTTTTGCTTATTGAAAGTCATATTTTATATTAAATTAATAAAATATTATAATAATACATTCAACTGAGCTACAAATAATCCCAAAATCTATACTTCGTCCAACACTCAAAAAAACACTCATAAAAGTTTCAAATCTATAAAAACTAGAAAATAGAAATTAATTAAAAGATATAAATGATCATAAGTCTCATTATGAGTTACGCTAAAAACCATTAAATCCATATACCAATCAACCTTCAATATCGAAAGAAGGAACTATGGAAACAACCTCCTACTAAAACGGAATTAGAAAGATATAGATTAACTGAATGAAATAAAATATTATAGTATGGAAACGTAAAAAAGACACTGTAAGAATAAAAAAATAAAAAATTTATAGAAAAATAAGTAGAACAGGATAGAAGTAGATATTTATGAATGTGCATTCTCGCCTAATTTAACCGCCCTTTTTTTTTTTTTCCCAGTTTTTACCAAAATAAAAAAACTATTATATATTATTATAAAATATAATCCAAAATATAATTAACACCACCTCCCTTTATTTATAAATTCCCCCCCAAATCCTAAAAAATATTTTTTTATATAAATAAAATAAACATAATGTATTCTAGTTCACAGAGGGAGCAACAACACAAAAAACAGACACACAGAGAAACAGACATACACTGGAACTCATGAGAAAAAATACAGCAACCATTGTGGCATCATAGCCCATAGATAATAAAATAAAGTATATCAAAGTAATCCATAGTGGATATTAGTATGGCGGAACAACATATATGTCAGTCCATTAGATCATTCTTTCCGATTCCATAAGATATATATTGAAACCTACATTTAAAAAAATTTATCACCGCACCTCTTTTTTGGAATATCACAATCACTGCACTAATAGATTTACAAATCCACAATATTCAAAATACTCATATTAAGACCGTTTCCACCACATGTAACTTATCCCTGATCTTACATGAATTAATATATCCACGCAGACCATTATTCAGCCATGGTACTTTATTCCGCAGAAGCTTATAGGGACGGACGCTGTATATCATGTTATAATATATGGGGATATTTTATTAATCTATTTCTTAGATATGGAATCCTTTAAGGTAAAGTTGACATAAAATGTATACAGAGCAACAAGAAGTGTCACAATGAGTGAGAGTAAACCTACTCGAGAGGTAAAGCGATAGCTCTGAGCGAATTTTGTGAGGGTGTGATTTCAACGCAAAACAATATTTATATATTTAGAAGATGGTAAGCTTGGTATGATATTTTTTGATATATATATATGGTGCGTATATAATATTATAGTAGTACGGAGAGTTGACTCATATTCTTTTATTATAGAGCGCCTCGTTGCTAAGTATTCAATTTACTTTTGTACATCCACGTAACACCAGATCCGCGAGTATAGTATGACACCTATCTTCGCGCCACATAATTTCCTCGTGACGTTTAGCAGGTAATCTCTCACATTGTAGTGGATATTTCTTCACACAGTGCTATTGATATCATTCACTCACGTTTTTTACAAGCGACATTAACTTAGAATAACTACAGATTCGAAGGATACGAACTCGTTGGGTCCAAGGGGCAAGGAGCAGGATAGTTAATGAGCATGATACGATGATGGGAAGGTATCTAGTCTGGTGTTGTCTGTAAGTTTCCGAGGCTACAATATAATCAATCTATCGGAAACACTAGTATATAGATCGGTGGTTCAGGCTGATTTTTTTTATTGACATACATTGTCAAGCAAGACAAATTCACTCCTAGTTCACGATCTCATCACCCTTACACTTCTATGACGTGGACTCAATGTGCACCTACTAAATATAATTAATTAATTTCTTTACTTGGGTATATATTAAAAAGCGCAAATCCTGAGAAAAAAATGAGTTGTGTTCCACAGCCGTAGAACATCGCGTTGTTTATTTATTGGACAAAAAGTAAATTAAATGCGCTCGGCTCTATGATAAGCAGCGGGTATGATTTCCGCGAATTTAATTATTTTAGTATATTATATTTGTATCTAATTTATGAGCTGAGATTTCAATTTTTAAATCATTAAAATAGATTTCAGTTTTTAAATGATAATTCAGCACATATAACTAAGAGGTGGTGGCACACTCACTGTGTTAATATAATATGAATAGCTAGAGAGGGTTGCTAGATGGTTTTAAAGAATTAAAAAAACTAGTCACAGGCTAATACAATATTGTTTATCCACATCAATTAACAATAAAGCTGTTAGTATAAGTAATTACTTGCTCTTATGTTAAATTGCTATAATTTTATTTATAGTGAGTCTAGTAGTACTTCAATTCGAGAGTTTTAGGTACTCTTATTTTTTAATTATATCAATAATTAATAACCCATTATATTGTAAGCTGTCACTATTAATCTTGAGGACCGTATTATTATGTGGCCACAGTAATAATCATATTTTTTAATATTATCAATAAATTACATTTATATTAAATTCTTAATTATTTATATAAACGTTATGATTAAATAAAATAGCTCGGGTATTTACCCAATATTTCTCTCACTCAATGACCATAATTGAGCTCGCATTTGGGCAAAGTATCTTGTTTTGGATTTAATTCTTCTATGGGAATTTCCGATTTGTCGCGCTTGAACAATGTTATTATGGCGATTTTCCGAGTAGATATCAGGAGTTGTCCTCTCTCATATTCCTTATATTTATATTATTAAAAATTATTTCAAAATCTAAATTTTATAAATCTATCTAATATAAATTTAAACTGAGAAATAATAAAAGATAACCGTGAATATTTCCTGATTTATTAGAGTTAGTATCTTTTTATTTTATTTTAAACTAATGGGAACGATTTTTGGGATGGATTTTAATTGTATTTTTAATCATAATACTATATCTGAAAATAAAAAAGCAGCCTATAATTTATTACTTATTACTTATTGCTATACATGGCAATATAACCTATTAATTATTTTGAAAATATTTTATTAAAAATAAATTAATTTAATAAATTCCATTTTTAAACTAAGAATTAAAAAAGTAATACCCACGTCACCGACTTCTTTGACTGATAGTCTACCATCACTCATAAAATAAATTTGCAACATACCTATATTATAAAGCTATATTATATCTGCTTTTTTAATTCTATATTATTTTATCTACATCTATTTCTATGGGAAATATATAGTTAATACCTTTATGTAGATTTATGGAAACACCATCAAACAAAACAGGTATTTGGTAGAAATTTACCATACTTACAAAATAGATATAAATCAGATTTTAGTCAGCTCCCAATATTTTTGTTTAAGAAAAAATTCTCTCCTATTGTATTTAATCAGAACGTGAGTTTCTATGGTAAGGCACATAAAATAAATTATATTTTTTTATTATATTATTTTCAAAAATACTATTCTATAAAATTCTTAGGTTTTGTATACCAAACAAATTTTAAAACACCATTTTACCCTGCTATTTCTGGGAGTGGCATCCGGGATGCTTTATTGGCGCGGAGAGAATATTTATCAACAATATAATTCTATTATTATACTACTTAAAAAATACCTGTAGGCTACCATGTTTATCAACAATATAATTAAGCATGTTAGAAAGTATCTTGTTTCTTTTTTTTAAATTGCTAATATTAGGTACTATTTATTTATATCGCTCAGGCTGCTTTTTATTTACACATAAACAAACCCATTATTTGTCCCTCTTATTTTGACGTTTATGTAACCTCTAAGTAATATTTTAAAAATTTTTTTTAAATATTTATAAATTCCACTTTTAAACAAATTAAAAAGTACTCGTAGGCTTCCATGTTTATCAACACCATAATTATGCATGTTAGAAGGTATCTTTTTTTTCTTAATATGCTAATATTAGGTAGGTTTTAATTCGTTTAGGCTGCTTATTTTAATTTAGATATAAACAAATCCCTTATTTTAGCTCCCATTCTTATCTTGACGCATATGTGCCCGCTATAATTATTTTTTCTATTTTAAAACGAATTAAAAAATACTTGTAGGCTACCATGGTTATGAACACCATAATTAAGCATTTAGAAAAAATGTTTTTTTTAATTTGTATTAGGTTAGGCTTAGGCTGCTTATTTTTATTGATATAAACAAACCCATTTTTGGAGCTGTCACTCTTATCTTATATTTTGCTCAGGCTGAGCCCAAAATTCCACCCCCCCCCTAAAAATGGAAATAAAATTCAGAATTTCCAGCAGATTTTCAATATATAAACACCGGAAAACGTTTTAGAGGACAAAAAAGCTACAGTTTGGTGTTTATATAGTCCGAGTCGGCTGAAAATTCCGAATTTTGTCCTTTTTTAGGGGGGGGGGAAATTTGGGCTCAGCCCGAGAAAAATATTGGCACATGCCCTTAAACGAATTAAAAAATACTCGTCGGATACCATGTTTATCAACATAATTGACCTGTTATAGGATAAAATTATCTCTTGTTTTTTAATTTTGCTAATATTAGGTTCGAGGATTTATACTCTGTCTTAGGCTGGTTTATTTTTATTTTTAGATATACGAAACAAACTCATATTGTTATCAAGACATGCCACTTACCTATCTTGAAACCGAATAATTACTTGCTATGTAATTAATATTAAAAGTATTCGAATAGAAATACAGTCAAATTCTAATATATCTTAGAAACCAGAATTAAAAATACTACGCGAGGTATGCTATCCCACTTTATATTGAAACACCAATAATTAACCGAATACAGTAGTTACGAAACAAGTATACTTGAGTTTATGTACATTTGGCCATTCAATAAGCAGTATATGACCTTTTCAATGAGTTTTATGGTATATACTGTCATTTTAAATATTAAGATATATAAATCAAAAACTCAATTATTATGTAGCTCATATCAAAACTTAATTATTGATAAAGTTATTATGCTACCTATCAATAATTATTTTTAAAATTTTCTAAAAATAATTTATAAATTATCATTTTAAATACAATTAAAAATAGCTCGTGTATAATAGTGATCATCCATGTTTATGTTATCATAACACCTTAAATTATAGCCTGTATTATAAGTATCCATATGTATTTTTTTTTTTATTTAATTATTTTGCACTAATAATTTAATGAGAGGCTTTGCTGCCAGTTGTCCACCCTATGCTACTTATATATATATATTAATTTTTTAATTTAGATATACTCAACATTATTTAGTTATATTCTTTTAAGGTTTCCCTATCAGACTATATATAATATTTTTTTTATTCTATATTTTTATAACGAATTAAAAAATATATATACGCGTAATCTAACCATGTTTTTTAGTGAGTTTAACCATATAATATGAAATCTGAGTGTTAAAGGTATCCGTTTTTTTTTTTATTTATTATTTTACATAAGAAGTATTAGGATAAAATACCAATTATATTAATTATTATAATAAACAGACAAAAAGTATTTAATATATTTTATTTAAACAACAATAAAAATCATTTTTAGTACAATGAGAATGTAAAGGTAAATATTGAATAAATTCATTTAGTAATAAAATTGTATTTAAATTATTAAATAAAGTTAATTTATAGTTTTTAATTCGAGAAAACGTTACACAAGTTCGTAAGTTCAAAGTGTTGAATCATTCATTGGGATTCTTATTTGTTAGCGCTACCACTTATGTATATAATACAGTAAAGTAAAATTCTTGCGAGCGTTGAAAATATGATCTTATTTTAAAATACGTATACTATTATTATGGTAATTAGTAATTACTCTATTTCTCATATTAAATATATATTTTATGTATATATACAAAAAAATATATTAGTATTTAAAATTATATATAAAATATAAATAATCATTATTATTTATAACTTAATATATATGAAATACAATTATATTTTAGATAATATATAGAAAATGTTAACTATTAATTCATTAAATAGTATTTTATAATTTATAAAATTGATATATTTTAATCATCTGTTAATTAGTTAGCATATATTTTACAATTGTATATACATAACCTAACCCTACCCTTAACTTATACTCTCAACAAATCATAACACCTAATAACAAATATTTAAATCTGTATATCCTTTCAAATAAAAGAGTTATAATACTAGTGATAAAAGTAACCTTGAATAGTGAGGACTCAAACCGTGGCGAGAAGGGTAAAAATTAAAATGTATATATTTGAAGTAACATACTTTATCTCTAAGATATTTAATATAATTATAATTAATATTTGAGAATAATTACCACCACTTAATTGAGTGAAATAACATGAAAGAAAATGAATAATAATTGAAGACTTTGTTTTTATTATTATAGTGTAGTCTCATACTGATGAAATCACTATTTCTTTTGCTTACCAGTACAGAGGATTGTACTTATATTAATGGTAATAATATTGTTCGTCTTTGAGAGGTTTAAGTATGTGTTCTGACAAACAGACTTGGCGATACAATAAGCGAAATGCTTTCTCACTTTTCAAATGGCGAGCCTTCTCTCGAGTATTTTGAGCATGGTTTAAATGTGTGGGTATATATTGTTTCAATAATGTGGATAATGGTGCGTTGTGTACAAAATATAGAGATTATGATCCTTTAGAGAATTTCATGCTTTGAATATCAAGAGCTTTATTTTCCATAGCGGCAGGCTATATTCCAAACAGCTTAGAAGAAATCTCCCTTGCGTATTACAAACCTATTTTGTAATTAAAGAATCAAATTTTTATAACAAAAAATGAGTATCATATCTATCTTCCCATTTTCTTTCGCTACTCTCATATCTGTGAATGAAAATCGGAAATAACTCAAATAACTATGTTCTACAATGATAACAAAATTAAAACCTTGTAATAATATGAGCTATTAATTTATATAATACTTATTATAAAGGATTATCTTATTCAGTAGTCAGTAAAACAATAAATAAATCATAACCTATTACCCTAAAATAGAAAATAATCTAGCTAGGAAAGAATAGTAATATCAGTATCAAATAAGTATTGCTTATCATCTATTACGGCATTTGCTTAAACAAAACAATATAAACGTAACTGTAAGTTATTTAAATAGAATAGCCTGTAAGATTGCTTATCGCCACATTGCTTTCGCGGATTTTCTGTGGAACACACGGCCAAACTAGGTTAATATGAAATAATATTAACTCACAAAGGACAAAGAAATAAAAGCAAACGCGCAGGCAATCATTGTGTAGTGTATACCCAAGGCGGATTGCTCATCCAAGATATTCTATCAACTCCCGAACTTATGATAACATACCCCGGGAGCTCGGACCGAAAGCGTTTTGTATAATAAACGTGTGAGGTATATGGGAGAAAGGATGAGCTTAAACTCAATAAAATTAAGTGATAGAATATTATTCAGCTTTGTATCCACTATAAAATCATTAAGAGCTATATAGTAATGTTATTCGAAAAGTGAATATGTTACACAGAAAATGGTTCACGCTAGTTATGGTTGTAAATGGTATTTCTTGTACATTCCAAATTGTAATGGATTGGTATTGATGATCAACAACTATTGATATACCAGAAAAGGCAAAAAATTCTGAGAGTATATTATAATAACGTATAAAAGCCTAATCTCTTCCTTACGCAGAGGAGTTGATGTAACCTTGGTGAGATCATATATTCATGTTTATGGTTGTCAACAATATTAATACATATAAACCTGATATACAAAATTCAGATTGTTTCCGCCTCTGAGATCAAAAGCTAACTGAAATTTTTTAAAATATTTCATAAGTTTCGATATTTATAAGGATTTTTTTTTGTCACTACCAGCTCGATTTCTTGATACAAATAATGTTTGTCCCATGTTAATCCATGTGTTTAGGCTATACTCATGAGATATATCTATGAAAAATTATTTAGTATTATATTATGTAATCTATTAAAAAGCAGTGCTCGAAATTATTAATATCGCTTGCATAATGAAATAACCGACCTTGACAAAGCATGTTCTTTTATTAGCCAGGCACTTGATAAATTAAAATCTGTAAAGATAACTATTCCGATCTCTTGGCAGAAGATAAAAATAGGTTCATAAAGTGTTTGTGAAACTTTTTTTGTAGTCATTACTACATTAACTATTGATCGAGCCGGTTAATCATTTAAAAATTAAAGTTTTTCAATGTATAGATAGCTGGGTTAATTAACCAAAATAGGGTATTTGAAATGTTTATGTAAAGATATTTGACAAGTATTGTTAGGTGCACATAAATAAGACTATATCTATTATACACATTTCGAAGACACCGATTTAACAAGAAGTTAAATATCAATTAGATTTCTGACACACGAGAAAGTAAATCATAAAGAAGACACCAAAAGGCTTCTTGTGAATAACCAAAACTCTGGCAAACTTGAGAAGCTGATACTAATTATCCATGTAAATATCTAAACCTTGGATTATACCAATGTATAGATATCTTTAATAGAATACAATTATCTGACGATATAGAAATCAGTATGTTTAATATAAATCGCTTATGTTTATTTCACACTGAGTGAAAACCGCTTGTAATCTGGTTAAGCTCTTCACCTGAATAGTCGCTCCAGTACTATTTATGAACTTTTAACTTATTTAATTTATGATCAGTTTTACCTCACGTTTACCTAACAATATTGTCTATAGCTGAAAGAATCTTTTCTAAAAGTGTATAAAGTTATTTATAAAATATTGTATACTTAAGATAATATAAGCACTCATAGACAAATGCGGCAATTTCTAATTTTTAAAATAAAATGTGAGATAGGGGGACGATAAAAGGAGGATAGTACTTAATTTATTAGAATTTCGTTAAATCTTATTTTTTTGTAACGAGAAACAATAGATTGTAGTATTTAACTTTATAAATTATTTCAATAATACACAAGCTGAAGACTCTACAACCATCTAATTGTTTTTGTGAGAAGTATATATATAATATATATATTAATATATATAATTATATATATATATATATATATATATATATATAGTTATATATTAATATAATTAATTATTAATATATATATTATATATATTATATATATATATATATATATATAATAATATTATATATATATATTAATTATATATATATTATATATTAATTGGTTTAATAAAATAGTAATAGTAGGTGAGGGGTTCCCCATATAAATGAGACCCCTCATGACCATCATGTTAACGTCGAGAATCAGAGGCAGCCCCTATCAGATAAAACTAATATTACATCTTCGAATAAAGAGAAAATTCAAAGGATAGGGGTTTTTAAATATTTTTTTTTTTTTTTTTTTTTCACGTTTAGTGTCTTTTTTGTGATTAGCAATTTTGTTATTTTTTATATTTATTAATATATGAGGTGGGCGTCGATGCTCGAGCCGATAGGGGACAGAGGGGGGACAGATAGTCCCCCCCGTTCGATCCATTCACGGGAGGGCGATAGACCCGGCTCAATAGCATCTTTTGACGGTATTAACCCAATGGTAATTATATACCTTTAGTATAAAAAAAAAAAAAAAATTTATATACCTTTTTACCTTAAATTTAATGTAATGTTATTAAATAACTAAAGAAAATAAATAAAAAATTTACACTTATCTTAAACATATATATAATACGTTTCCAAATTTATATATTACTTCATAAATATTAAATATTTATAATCCATCATAACATATCTTTCACTAGAGTATATAATTTTGGAAATATATATTTTTTTGCAACAATTCATTATTTTTATTTATAATATAAATCAATAAATATAATAATATGAAATAATTATAAACAATCTTAAATATATATATATTAAACAAATTATACTTAATATAGTTAATTAAGAAGAAAATAAATCTTAAAATTTATTCAGTATTTTTTTCGCTGATTGTGTTGTAGATTGCCATAGCAGACTACTATATTAATATTTAAAATTGAGATAAAATATCGTCTAAATTTGCATTAAGAGAAATAATTATGAGGTGATATCGTTTGTGAGTAATAAATATATATATATTTACTCGAGAATAAATATAAAAAAATAAAAAATTAAAATAAAATAAGATTAAAACCCCTCCTGTAGAAATTTTTCCGCTTGATTACAAAATCCTTGCAATTTGTTATTACTGTAAGTGTTACCGTTCAAATATGATATTATCATGTATGTCAACTATTAGACACTCTCACTGACATTAGTAATATATATATATATATAATATATTATAATATATTATATATATATATATAATATTATATATAATATATTAATATATAATAATATTATATATATATAAGTATTATATTATTAATAAAATATAATCAATTTAAAAGTTTTAATAATTATTTTTTATATAAATTTATATATATTTTTTTAATTTATATAAAAAAAGATATAATATATTTTTTTATATATTATTATACTATATACATATAGATTAAGGTAGGAGGTCGAGAGCCGCCCGATATGAGCTATATTATAAGCTAGCCGTTCACTGTACTATAATTAATACCAATCTATTATATACTTAATATTTTGAATAAATATGTTATAATTTTATTTATTTTTAACTTATAATTCGAACCAGGATATTAAATATATCGAGATTAATATTATTTAATATCCATACTATATTCAAAAAGGTTTTGTGAGCGATACACATACGTATCATTAAAAATTATATTGGTAATATAACGACCGAAAATTAAGATTAGATATTTACTTGCTTTACATTTATTTAATTATATCTTAAATTTATCAAACTGTTGTCGACTATAGCCTTAAGGCTATGGTCAACGTATAATATATATATATATATATATATATATATATATATATATAATATTTATTTATAATATATATATAATATATATATTAATAAATTATGAGGTTGCACAATTAAAACATAATACCATAAAAAGGTTTATATTTTCTAATTCCAACGGTGACTATTTATAGATTCGACTGTGAGATGGGAATATAAATTATAGAGAAAAATTTTAAGGATAAAGTAAGCAAAAACTCACTAGAGCCTTAGATAGCTTTGGATTTCTATAATTTCTGAATTTAAAAAGTAAAAAAAAATACTTGGCTAGAAGTTAATACATACCTTCCGTATATTAAACGCATTTCTATATATATATATATAGTAAATACTCATAATTAGTGATACTACGACGTGAATTATAAAAAATCGAAGGTCTATAAAGAACTCATTAATTATATAATTAATACTTTGATATATTGGCTTTAAGTAATTTATATTGATGAATAAATAATTAATATTTATATAACTATTCACATTTAATTAAATATTAAACTATATCGACACTAGTAAATAAACTACAGGCCTTATATATATATAAGCTATTTTTTATTCATCTTATTAATATAATAGTATTTTAGTTTATGGATGTTGGGATTATTTTTATATATAAGTATTTTTGTATTGTATGCTTAGTATAAATATTATATTTATACTATCATAATATATATGATCAAGTTATATATTTTTACTCTTACTACTATATATAACGTTAAACGGAATTGTTTTACATACATAATATCATAGTCAAATGATAACGTATCTATAATGAAGAACAAACAGTATAAAATATATTCTTAGTCAATAAGGTTAATTAAAAGTGTTTTTATATAAATAATTATGAAACATATATCTTTATTTTATATTACAATAATTTGTCTAGTAGGATAAAAAGGTGAAAAAGTATGTGTTAAATAAAAACTACCATATATATATTAAAATATAGAAAAAATACTTATATCAATAATTAATTATATATATAACTTAGGTACGTCACCAAATTCTCTAAACGTCGACTACTATATTAATACTTATACTAAGCTATCATATACTACCCTACTTAGCATTATTAGACTTTATAGTATTTTACGCTATTGAATTTTGAAAGCTATCTTTTATCTAATTAGACTTATTTACCTTTATATATTTATAGTTTATTGCTTATATCATTATATATTATATATATATCAGTGCGACTCCTGCACTCGTGCTACTTGTGCTCAGCACGCGAGTTGACATTTAAGAAACGATCTATTTTTGCAAATTTTCACTTAAAATGTTTTTTTACGATAATATTTCTTATTTTTTTGAGAAAGTGGTGAAATAATTGAAATTATTACAAAATAAATATAAAAGATTATCCAAAATTGAAACGAAAAAGGAAGAATAGCCGCTATTAAATAACGTTTTTAAC
>JABUQX010035413.1:55000-59933 GCA_015478945.1 Trachelipus rathkii
TCATTATTTTTTTTTCTTAAAAAGAATATAAAATCATATTTTAGATTCATCTTAAAGTTTAATAATTCCTCGTTGAATCTATAAGCCTGAACATCATAATAAATAATTTTATTCAAAACAGAATTTTATATATGAATATATATTAATATAATGTTGTGTATATAATTATATATATATATATATATATATATATATATATATATATATATATATATATTATATATATAATATTATATCGTTATTATATATATACTGATATAGCATAGATAGATATATAGAAGTTTTCCTCTAAATTTTAAATAATTTCCTTTTAAACAGCCCGACCATATGTAATATAAATTTATTCATTACAATTCCTTCTTAAAAAATAAAAACCAGAAATAAAAAAGATCACCTTTAACGATGTCTTAGATCCGATTTTATTATTTTTAAAGCAGAAATAAGAATTCACATTCATTGAATAGGAGCGCAAAGCTGTTTTTATGCAAGCGGCTTTGCAAAATTTTAGGATTGCAATTGATTGCCTCTTTAAACTGATACTTTGATTTCCTGGTCGATTTTCATTATTCATCTAATGACATGGAATTCTACCTTTAATTTTCCTAGAAGATATTTAGGTTGAATATCTTTTTACTCTAGTAGATTTGGTCTTTTTAGTTTTTCAATCGCTTTTCATGCATGCTTCCAATTTTCCATTAGTCTGTGCAGAATTTGAAAATTCTGAGAGTGACTTTCATCTGACAAAATTCTACCAGGCAAAGGATTCTGAAACTGCTGAACTATCTGTACTTGTTGTGCTGTTTCGTATAGCGTACTGATACGCTTAAGTCCTCGTTCAAGGAGAACACTACTCAGCTTCGTAAACTCATCCAGAATATATGTCAAGTAGTGCTGGACACACTGTGAGTTCTTAAAAAGATTGTCGCAAAAATATTTATTTTCCATTATACATTCTTTCCTTTTCTTTTTCCATTGGAATTTATTTGTGATTTGCTAAATCCGTTCTTCTCTATAAAAAATTTTCTGCAGTCATTTTATGATTGAATATTTTTTTGTTGTAAAGTATGGTGTTTTAATAATTCTTCGAGGGGTTTCAATTATTTGTTCCCACTGAATGTGCTTTGATCTTTCGTCCACATATATAAATTATTGGACAAAATAATTTTAGAACAGGGCCCATGTGTAAGTATCATTTTTAAATACACAGCGTCCCTTTATGCAATTTTTAAGCTTTATTTTTTTGGTTTATTTTTTTCTTCTAGAACTATTTTACAAATATTTTTCCAGTCTCTGAAGGGACTTCCAGTTTCTAAGCCATGTCTCCACAGAGTTGCTTTAAATCCTGGTCATGCCAAAAAAATAATGGGTCTCTAATCTTAAATCAACACTATTAAAATCAATTGTATTTTGATTGTCCTTAACCTAGACAGAACAAGTTTATGGCAACTGAAACAAAGTTTCCACTTTAGTCTGAGTTTTGAAATTAAAGGTATCCTTGTTACCTTTAGCTTCACCTTTCTTTTTAAACAATTGCAGCAATGTCTCGGATGATAGCGTTTTAAATGTTCATTAATTTAAAACATTCAATAGATGTATTGTGACCCATGAGTAAATGGTAGTTAGTAGAACCTTTTGTGCATGATCGACTGAACTGTTTCACCCATAACTGTGTTACATATTTATATTGACAAATAAGTATTTTATACTCAGAGTGAGTAAATATTCAAATACATGAGAGTGTTTTCGATTTTGGTTTAGTTGACAATATTTTTCTAACGATATTAAACTTAATCTAAATTAAAGTTTCTCTATGTAGTACGAACCTTTTTTATTATGAATAATAAATATACATAATCAAATATTTCTGGAAAAAAAAGAGAATATATATATATATATATATATATTATATATATAATTATATTATATATATATCTATATTATTATATATATATATATATATATATATATATATATAAGGTATATTAGAGAATGTTATAGCTCAGATTGTATGTTTGGAGAATATTAAGAATTGGAGGTGATCTTATCCTCATATTAAGATATATATATATATATATCAGTATATTATATATAATTATACTATACTATATATAGATTCGAAAAATATAATATTAGTATGTTATATTATATATATATATATATATATATATGATATATTCATATATATATATAATATATTATTATATAACCTGTAGTAATAAATTAACAATTACTTAATTTTGTATTTGCGGAGCCGGAGCAAAGCCTCTTTTTTTTTGCGTGCTTCCGACTCGGCTCACGGCTGCCAGGTTCCCCCTAAAGTTTCGCCCACGAGACACCCGGCTCCCGGCTCCAGATCCCCAAAATTTCGCCTCCGGCTCTGGCTCCAGTCCTTCAAAATTGTTTGCTCCGGCTCCGGCTCCGGCTCACCCTCAGCCTATGGGGCTCCGCGGCTCCCGGATCCGGCTCCGCAGCCCTGCCTTACAAATTAATATATATATTATTATATATATATATATTATTATATATATATTCCATATATATATATTATATATATATATACATATATATATTTATAATATTATATATATATATATATATATATATATATATACTATGTCTCTGCTCCTAAAAAAAAAAAGTCCAAATATTTATTTTTATTTATTTTTTTTTTTTTACATTTTCCTAACTAAAATTTTTACAGGATTTACATAAATGTGTTCCTTTTTTCGCTGTAGCAATTGCAGTTCCGGTGATTTCTGGAATTGCTTTTTGTTTGTTTTTTATTATATATATAGTTTTCCGCAATAAATTTTGCCAGGATTCCAACAATGTATTCCTTTTTCTGTAGCTATTGGTAGTTTTGAGATATGGAATCCGGATAGTTGTGGTTTTAACACATAATCACCATATACTATATATATATATATATATATATATATATATATATAATATATATAATATTTATATGTATATAGATATAAATTTTAAAATATTTTTACTTATATGTATATTTATTATAGCTATTAAAGATTAAATATATATTGTAATATATATTTTATCCCCTGTCAATTGAAGCTGGTCTAATTTTTTTCCCAATAGTTACGCTAGCCAACAAATGTTTAATTTGTGAATGTTATTAGTATATTGAAAATGGAAGTGACATAAATTATATGATAAGACTTAAAGATTAATTACAATAAATCAAGATTTAAATTTGGTATTCATTTTTAAAGATTATTCAAATGGTAAGATTTCAGCTTTTTTTTTTTTGTTCATTCAATTAATTTAAATAGTAAAAATACTTTTGTATTAGAGTTAATCTCATGGATGAGAAATCATAATAATTTTATTTTTGATTTTTCCAAATGTTGTTTCGGATTTATGCAATCTATTGCGATATGGAACACATGCGAGCACTCACTGCACAAATACGAGTATATGTGAGAGACTTATATCACCGATCGGTTATACTATATATATATCGTTAACGGATGTTATTATATATCATTATTTATAGATTGATTAGCTACTATATGTATACTATATATATGATCGTATTAAAAAATAGGTATAAATATATGATATATACTCACTATGTATTTTTTGGAGGGATTGTAATATATAAGATAGAGCGAGTATATATATATATATATGTATTATAAATAGGTATGAGGTATAACTGCTTTTAGGCCCATGGCATGTAATGATAGATTTTTTTTGGTTTTGATTTCTCTTTTTTTTAAACATAACATATTGTTAGTACATGATACTAACAATGAATTTAAGTAGTGACGGACAATGATTCAAAAGTTCGAAATATTTTAAAGTCACACTCTCTTTTAAAACATAATCTTGCACTTTTAAATTACAATTAAAAATGAAAATATCTCGAAAAGTACGACGACACTTACAGAAAACCAATTACATCATCTGGAATCAGCATATAATAGCCTTATTACAAAATTGTAAATAAAATAAAAAATAAAATAAAAAAATTAAATATCTCGAAAAGTACGACACTTACAGAAAAAACAATTACATGTTTGGAATCAGCATATAAAGCTCAATTACATAAAATGGTAAAAAAATAAAAAATAAAAAAACTAGGGATGAGCCGACCGGGGACAGAGGGGGGGCGTTTTCCATACCCGTAGGGGAGGTGCGGACGGAATCCCCGCGACACCAAATACCAAAGAGCGGAGGTTCCGGAGACACTCCCCGGAGGGGGGGAAATAGTCCTACCTGTCGTACCCGAAGGCCGAGAGACCCCGACTCCTGCATCTTTGCGGTTTACCTTGGGTATTCTTTTAGTTAAATAAAAAAAATAATTTAAAAACTGAGACAGTAAACGTAAAGGTCTATATATTTTTGAAATCATGTGTCCGTCACCACTTAAATTGATTGATATTTTTAACATATCTATAATATATTTTTAAAAAAACAACAGAAAAATAGAAAAACTGACGGAGTCGTAAATAAATAAAGGTCCTATATATATAATATATTTGTTATTTATATATATATATATATATATATATATATATATATATATATATATATATTATATTATGATATATTTGTTATTTAAATTTCAAGGGTTTTATTTTTTTTTTTAAATTAAACAATATACATATAAATATATATAACATTTTTATATTTACCCTATTATATTCTTTGTCATATCAAAAATGATACCAAAAATAATTCTAAATAGTTCCTTAAAAAAATCATGATAATCGGTAGAGTTAAAGGCCAGATGAAATGTTATAGGTTCAGGATCTCGAAATGTATTTAAAAACTCAAAAAAAGAATGCGTGTTAAAAAAGGGCATATCATTTTTTAATCCCAAATAGCTCTCATTGAATTTTGTTTCTTTTTCGACACTGTACTTATTATTTTCGGATGATTCTATGTCGGATAATTCGAACGAGTC
>JABUQX010035414.1:0-22734 GCA_015478945.1 Trachelipus rathkii
AATTAATATCAGTATTAATTAAGTGAATAATTAATTTTCATAATGTCACTATAATAATGTAATTATTGTATTATAATACATAAATTAATACGTACAATGAAATATAATAATTGTGAGATTATATTCTTAAGGACATTATTTTAAACAAAATTCATAATTAAAGGACAGGCTTATAGATAAAAATGTTAGTAATTATGCAAAGTAATAAGTATTACTAAGTGAATATAATCACAAATTAGCTGCTATTAACTATTTTAAAAGTAATATTATAAATATAATAATTTATTGAATATATTATATAATATTATAATTACCTAGGTAGTGTGTGATAGTCCGGGTCCTGAGGTTACGGTGCTGGTGACGATTTATTTAAAAATTAATGAGGTATAGTTCTTTTGCGTGATGGTTGACGTGAGTGTAGTTGTAGTTGCTAGTGCGGTGCGGTGAGAGTGTCGGTACGGTGCACGGTTGTCGGATGCGGTTGCATTGAGCGTTGTGTTGAGTATGGAGTTTGCTGAGTGAAGACGAGGTCGCATTGTGATACACAGTAAGGTAAAGGTTGCATTGCGAAAAACTTAGAATATTATGGTGCTGTGTGGTTCGGTGCGGTGACGGTGTGGTTGCGTAGTGTGAGGTATGCTGGTGACTGTGTGGGTGTATCGGTTGACTAATCTCAACTATATATAATACTCAATAACTTACTCTGCACTCTGAATAAGAAATTATCGTATTAGATGAATAGACCAATTAAAATTTTTTATTATTATATATATTTATTATATTATATTATAATCAACTTAATTCTAAAATAATTCACGATTACTTTTTATGATATTATACAATAAATATATTAATTATAATAATATATAATATATATTATATATTAATATTATATTATATATTATTATGATATATAATATATATATATATTATTATATATATATATTAATTATATATATTATTAATTAATTATAAATTAGATATATTTATTTCCTATTATTATAATATATAATATTAATATATATGTTAATATATATTATATAATATTTATATATAATATATATATATATATATATATATTAAGTATATATATTATTAATTATTATATATATATATATATTATATTATATAATATATATTATATTATATTATATTATCTTATATATAACTTAAATATATATATATACATTAGGCCGTAGCCGTTTATATAGGTGAGTGTTAGGGTACAGGTGTAGGGCATATCTATATAATGTATACTATCACCCTATACTCACTATAGTGGTTTTTTTTTGAATATTTACCCCCCTCACTCTATATGATAGCAATAAATATATTCCTCACTATAACAATTTATTAATTATTTATATATAGTTTTTTATTATTAAGATTACAATATATATATATATATATGGGCTAAACAAATTTATATATTTTAATATATATTTATATATTTAATATTTATATATATTATAAATATTATAATATTATACTTATAATAATTTATTTGATATATATGATATATATATTAATTATTTATATTAGTATTTAATTAATTAATTAAATTTAGTATAATATATATAAGTATTAATATATATATATATATATACTAATAATATATATATTATATATATACTATTATTTAATTAATATTAATAATATATTAGTATATATATATAATAATAATATATTATTGAAGTACAATTTTAGAATATATGAATATGTAAAATTAAACTATTATTTATATATATATTAATCATATATATATTATATTATACAGCTCACTTATAACCCCTTGCTAAAATTTATTTTTGATTATTTATCTTAGTATTTATTATTTATCCCAGTATATATTATACTCTATTATGACTACCTTACTCATATATATCCATTTGCCGGCGGTCACGAATTGTTATTTGGTAGCTTTTATGTTTATAATCTATATCTTATTATATTTATTCTAATATTAAGGTATATTAATATATTCATATATATTATGATATAGTACATAGTACTGGCAAGGTATAGCCTCTCATAGTAATGGTGATGAGCTTTATTATCATACTCTCACGTACTTAGTACCTTCTCATACCTTATCTTAAATGATATCGTTCTAACTATATACTCACTCACTAGTAGTTAGAGACTTAGGGGTATAGTGCACTTAGGACTCACGTGATATTCTCACTTACTTATACAATTATGTAGAGTTTTATTATATTGTAGTGGTATTTATGGGGGTGTATAACGTCCAGTGAGTGACCTATGGGGTATATATATATCGATGCTCAGTATAGTAGGCTTATATATATATCCTTTATATCTTTATCCCTGTCACCTCAATGCTACTCTCTAAATTATTATCTCTGCTGAGAAATAATTGTGTGGCTCTCACACACTGGTAAGATGTCGACTGGACTCGTGCACTTGGTCACAGTGGTGTGGGTTTGAGCTTTGCTCTCTGGAACTCCTTCTAGGTAGAATTACCTGAAATGTTTCCCTCTTAGAATAGTTCTTACTCCCAGCCCCCGATACTTTAAGCTGTCCGTCGCTGTTTTTGGCGCTTCATGGTGTGAATTTTAAGAAAAAAAGTAAGAATTATAGATAAATATATTTAAATATTATTATTTAAGATTTTTTGTATTTATAAACTTTCATGTATATATATTATAGTTATATTTCTTGAGGCGTGAAACCACCCCTCTCGTATATATAGTAACTAGAATAGTTTGCAGATTAAGTACTGACTGCACAAATGTACCTCAGGTGGTTGTAAATAAACTTGTATTATAAAATAAAATTTAAAAAAATAAATATAAAAATATATTACTATAATATATATATAATTAAATATATATATTTATATATCCGCAAATAATAAACTATAATTATTTGATATTCAATTTTATATTGATGAGTAATTTATAAGACATTATTTATGGGGCCTAACGTTAGATGAAGATGTATAGAGTCACTGGCCTAGCAATTCTAAGATCTTCCAGTAAGTAAATATTTATATATATGGGCCAGACTTATTATAGTATATATTAAACTCAGTAGCCGCTTTCCATATAGTATATATTTAATATACCTCCATATTTATTATTATATATAGTACATTATATATATACTGTTTAGTGTTTGCCTATGTATAAGAATATTTTGCTTTATTAATTGAACTGCAAAAATTAAAAGCCCTAAAGATGTAAGACAGTATACTCGCTATTGTGGAAGGAACTAACCTTGCCAATCAGAAAATACATTTTAAACCTGTCGAAATCTGACTATCCGACAAGCTAAGTGCAAGGTGAATTTTTGCGACCATCTTTTAAAACGCACCAAAGATATACGCTTGCATGATATAATATGGGCCGTCACTTTAGATGCGACCTAATAAATTTTGAGGAAACCACTAAACACGTTAATTTAGACTTTGAGTATGTGTGTGGTAATAAGTGAGTTATGTATGTCTATAATTCTTGACGCAGAGGGTCATCTAATATCACGTTAGAAGTATGACGTACTCGACCGTGAGATAGAACTCATATTGAGGACGGTGGATAGTTTTTTTTTGGGGGGTTTGAACAGAAGAGTGCCTCGTTGCAAATACTCCCCTTTCTGCCGCAAGAGGAGTTGGGGGTTATGAGAGATAGACTGGGTTGGGAGCATATAAGATACGTCCCCACTGTCTGATAGGATAAGGATACATGAGCTCTCTGGTCGAAACAGGAGTTCGGTTGTAACGCTCACGAACGATTGCAGCGGTGGGTGGGTCAATAGTATAAAAAAACCTAGTACACATTGATACAGCCGTGAGCGTAGAACTCATAATTGGTAGGGTTAGGGCACACGATGAGTCGCACACAGAGAGTTATACAATCTGCGTAGCATTATCGAGAGCAGAGGCAAACAACGCACGATAATTGGGCAGAGTACGCTGTGAGAGGTAACGCATCCATAGTTGTGAGTAGAGCTTGAGTGTTAAACATAAATTACCAGGCCCTTGACGCACTCAGAGCTTGCCATAGTGCATACCGGAGAGGCATTCCATAAAGACATCTGTGACGGACGCGCGAATGGCATTTTGCTCGAGAACACTCATTGGACGGTTTCTCTGATGTATGATTGGGTGCAGAGCGTGCTCTTTACCTGATCCCTCGACATAGTCGAGAGGTTGTTCTCTGTTTATCGCTCTAGAGATGGCCCGTGCGGTATGCGTAATAGCCTGAATCGACCCGATTGGAAGATGGTTCTGCGCAATGAATGTGTGTGCACAGTGCCAGTTCAAGATCCTGTGTTTGGAGGTGTATGAGGTCTGCTCATGCGGAGTTTGTCGGTAGCATCTTCATTTTTATCGGGCACCTAATCGAGTATTCTAACATTTTCTTTGTGGAGTGTCACTTTTTACCAAGGCCGTAATAGGAGTATTGAGTTGCACTAGATCGTGCCTCTCAACTATAGGTGGTGATGATTAGAGCGTCGATATAATAAAGCTAAATGAGTGATCGATGACACTCTTTCATCCTAATGTGTCATGAACTAATGCAGTAATGAGAAAGGTATCAATGTGGTAGTGAAGAACTTAACTTAGGACAACTGTTTAAATATTACATGCGTGTTAGGAATCGGCAGATAATTTAGATACAGTACTTAAACACCACAATTGAGACATTTGTTGGGTAATCATAGATGCGTTCGTGATGGAACAGTCTCTAACCTTTTTCCACAAGACACTCAAGGAATACGACAGTAGCATAACAGAATGATACACTGGGATCAATAAAGAGTAAGCTGAGTGTCGCTACTCATCGAGAGAGCATTGCCAGGTACGTTTAAGGCTACTAAGCAATATAGTGCTAGGCGCGTGTGATACTGAGCAAGGGTTGTTAGAAGACAAAGAACACACATAACCATCGCGTCCGTTGCCGTGTACTACCAAACTTTGTGTTGTATTTGCAGGAGTGCACGAAATGCCAACCCTATAGACTATCTTGCAGCGAGATATTACTTGCGCGCTGTTCTGTCATCAAGCTGTTTCGCCTCAAACTTCTAATCAACTATAGTCTGAGAGATGGTATGCCAGATGATTAATTGTCGTGTGAGTCCAATAAAGTGTCTTCCGTCGTTCTTACCTTTTAAACCTCTTCTTCGCTCACGTACTTTTGTGGTGCTTTTTGCTGAGTATAGTTTATGTGTATGAGGTTATTATGTTAGTATAAGCTTTTTTTTATTATTTTAAGTAAATTTATATGAATTGGAAGTGATAGAATTAATATATTAATCTATTTTAGCTTAGTTCTCTCATACACACAAATCATAAAATCTCTTATAGTAGTAATAATATATATAGTACTATATATGCATTTCATTTAGTGTTTTATAAAGTTCTACCTAATGCAAATTCTCAATGGAAGAGAGTGTGTGTGCTCTAAATGCTAAAGGAGTCTTTCTTTAGACAGCGTATATGTATATCTTATATTGAAACTATCGTATTGTTCAACGAGATCTATACAAAATGTTACGATAATCTCAGTTTTTTTTATATACTTAAGAAATTGGTTGCTATAGTGAATAATAATGCATAGCCAATAATGTAATAAGAGCAATTAAATGTACTAAATCTTAAAACAATAAAGTAGAGAGAACGCTATATTTAAATTAAAATATATGTATGCGTTTTAGCTCTTGTTAGAGTGCTGCTGTTTTCGTGACTTTATAGATGATGGTGACACAATCTTAGTAGAGCTCTGAATATATTGCTATTATAGATAAGTACTCACCTTATTAATTTATAATGAATATATAATTATTTAATAAATAAAATAAAAAAATTATAGGCATTTAAAAAATTATGGCTCAACATATATATATATTATACTATTTATTATTATAGTTTATTTTAATATTCTTTATTTATATATTAATAGACTCACTTTTATTAAATGAATGTCGTGATATAATTAGAGTGAGTTAGTAAATACATTTAGTGTACATTTAGATTATCTCACTGAGATCAATTTATATATATTTATTATATATATTTCCTTTATATCTATATATATTAATAATATATATTATATTATAGACAATTTCTTAAATATAATTTATACAATAACAAATTTTCAAAAACTAAGTGAAGAAGTAATAATTTTCAAATAGAAGAAAGTGTGTGATTAAGTAATTTTATTTATATGATTATATACTATTATTATATGTGATTAGTTAACTTTAAGTTTCTGTCTGCCTATCCGATTTCAATAATATAGTGTGATAATGATAGAGTTATCAACGCGTATATTTATTGATATTAGAAATATAATATATAACGTTTAGTCATAAATAAAGCTACTAAATACCCAACATATTTACGTATACTACATATATTAATGATATATTATCAGTATAAATGAACTATATGTGTATATATATTATTATATATTATATTTTATGATGTGAAATTAAGTTATATGTAAGGATACGGTATATAACCACTCTACTATATATATAATAATATATTTATATTATTTGAAATTGAAGTTATATAATCACCCAATTATTTGTTTATATGGTAAGATATATACTATTATTTCATACTAAATCTATTTATATAGCATAAGTATAGATCACTGATATGATATAGCAGCATAAGATATCACATATATAAAAATCTAGGAACTAGATAACGTTATACGTATATTATGTAGAGTATTGTTTATTGCTATCGGTTGTATTATTATTATTATTATTTTCAATATGTTAACTCATTATATATATATATGTGTAAGAATATTATATCTAGGCTTATCATTTCATACTCACTATTACTTATAAAAGCCAGCTCTGAATTTTGAATCTTTATAGGAAAAATATAAATTAAATTATATATTTTATTTTCTTTATATACTATATACATATATAATAACGAAGCATATTATAAATGTAAATGATTATTGAATAATGAGTATATAACTAATTATTATAATATAATATTATGAGGTAAAATTATGAGAACTATTAGATATACTTATTTGTAGTGTTATTTTGATTGTGATATATATATTGGCTATATACATATCTATATAATATATGACTGGTGACAATAAATAATAGTGTAATAATTACGGAATATAAGTTTCAGAAAGTATTATTTAAATATTATAGAAGAGATCAGTTTACTTGAATATAATACGGCCATACATTTTTATGGGTTTGTTCGGATTAATTCGAAATACTATGTTCATATTATATTTGCCAAAATTAATAAATTGAATTTTTTTAAGATTAATATTATCTGTGACGATTTACCTGTTTTAGCCTCTATTGCATGTATACATTTTTGCATAATACTAGATATAAAACGTCTTTGTTGAATCCTAGTGTGACAAACAGGTGTCGAAATTTATAATGATCAAATTTTAATTTCATTGTAAAATATGTATGTAATATTTTGCTATTACACAAGTAACAATATAAATTAAATCCTATCATTGATGCGTCTTTTAAATTTATCTCACGCTCTAGGTGTATAATTTATCTGGCAATGGGTTAGGATATAAACTATTGGTGCTACAGAGATAAGAGGATATCAAGAACATATGATAGGTTGTACTGTATAGTGCAATTTATTATATGTGTTAGGTTATGATAATGTTTGGTTATGGTACATTCCCGTCGAATCAATTTACAGGACAAGACAATTGCTCTTCCTGAGCTTCACGATAGTGAAGAGATTCTCCGACTACTGAACAATCATAGTGCGTACGTGATTAGGTATCTTAGCGTATCCTAATTCGTGAAGACGATCTCGTCTAAGATTGTCGGATAAAGTCACCGCTTAAAGTGCTAGGTTAGGTAACGTTTGGCCATTAGAGGGTAACATTACATCAGATTCACTATAATATAGGATATTTTATATATAAGAAACAATTATTATTACAGATACCCAATAATATAAATTATATTTATCTTAGATTAAAAAAATCTATCTTAAAACTTATGTTTCCAGATATGATATTTATTAACGTAATAGCTCATCATATACGAATTACTGCAGACTATGTCAATGAATTATTATATCCTCAATCAGCAGCCAGGTGAAGTTCTGCATATTTCCCTTTCTATAATTTATGTTTATAATAATCTACAGTAAATTCGATAGATACCGGGTAGTTACGAGATAATATTATCTAGTGATATAATTCATATTGTAATATTCGAAGGTGTGGAGAAAAGAAACTTATAATTAAGTCAATTATACTATATATTTTCTATAAATTATATACTACGTGATTTATTTATAAATAAGTTATATATTATATAATTAATAATAATATTTTATATAAGATATATTTTGAGTAAGATATAGATGAGTTTTTAATCAATTGTCACATATAAAAAACTTTTTAAAAATTTTAACAAAAACATTTGGGGATAATGATAAATAATGCAGTCTCTTTTTTTAAAGGAATTTTTTTACAATCTATTTAATTTTATGCCAAGATTTTTTTCATTTCCAGAGTGCAGTTATCCAAGGAATTCCAGCCTCAAAGGGACATCAAAAAGCTTTCTGCTGGAGATTTGCTTTTAGAGTTTTGCCCCATTTTAATACAAATATATCTTACAAATCACAATTTTTTGTGCCCATTCACAAATTGTTCTGAAGCACATTCCAACCATCGACCTTACGTGCATTTTTAAGCTGTTAGAACAAGAAAATTTACCAAATCCGAATATTTTTAAAAAAAAAAATTGAAACTCATTATAAACTGAATATAATAATTGACAACCTTAATTGGTGAAGCAAGAATCTTTTGTTTTAATTTTCGTGGAAATGGATTCAAGATAAGGAACAATAGATGAGAAAATGAGTTAAAGCACATTACTACAAGGTCGCTGGATTTTTTTCCCCAACAGTTTCCATCCACAAGCTTCAAAGTCTTTCCACTTCATTCTACTATTGTGCAATTTGAAAAGGTCGTTTTTAGTACCTTACGACATGTTAAATAACGTGGCTAAGGTCAACTTTTATTTCAAAACGAAAGATTTTAAAATGGGCTTTTTTTAGACAATCACGTCGTACTTCGTCTGCGTCGCCCCAAAAAAAACATCACTTTGAAAGAATATAATTGACACTTGAATTTAAAGAGAAAAAAGAAAATATTAAATTCTTATTTTCATGCTTTAATAATGAAATTTTACTTTTTTTTTAATTAATATAGAAGCTATTAATTTAACTGTTTATACTCATTTTTTGAAATATAACTTTTTTGGTATAAATTATGAAGATATTTAATCGACTTTGTGTGTGAGAATTATTATTTTTTTTTATTATTCTAAAACCTTTTTTGAAGTTGCGTAGGTGCACTAGTAATATTATATATATATATATATATATATATTATATTATATATATATATATTATATAATATATATATATATAATATTATATATTATAATATATATTAAATATATATATATATATATATATTATATATATATATATATATATTTATATAAATATTATTATTATATATATATTATATATTATAATATATATATATTATTAATTAAGACGTTGTCAGGTTTATAACCATAAGTTTTTCTTGAATAAGTACCTTATAATATATTATATTAACATATTTTTTTTTTTTTTCTATATAAAAATACGTTAATTGTTAGAAGTAAAACTTGCAAAAGTTTATCCATTTTTGAAAGTAAATTTTTAAAAATTTTTATTTTAGCATTCAATTTTAATAATTATAGCTATTAGTATTATTAGATAGTCTTCTGATTAATATTCAAAATTTTAAAACATAATATTCGAATGGAAATTTTAATTTTCTTTCACCTAAATATTTGGAGGCGAAAATAAAATTAGATTAAGATTGATTAATGCTTGTGAGTTCATATGCAATAATTAAATTATAAAGTTCTGATTTGTATTTATATAATTAATTAGAGATTAATGCCAGTTAACCGCTTTAGAGGAAAGATTACCTAGATTTCATACACGCTTATCTCAGCTTTCTGACTTTTACTTGACTCAATTATCTTATATAGTTATATTTTTTTTTATTTTAATCCGTACCTTTCTGAATTATTCGTTAAAGTTTTTTTTTTAAACAGAGATATATAAATATTAATATATACATAAGAGTTATATTATTATATTATTATCTAATATAAAAAATTTATTAAAATTTAAATAAATTATTGTAAGTAACACCCTCTATAAATACAAATTTTTTTTTTAGCTCCGCACCGCATCGGGCTAGCTCATACTAAATATTATATTTATAGGTAAAGTATAATTAATATATTAATTATATATATTAATATATTATTATATATTATATATAATATTATAAGTATTAAATATATAATAATTATATTAATTATATAATATAATATGTATAATTTTATAGTAATATATATTATAATATTATAATATATAATTATTAATAATATTTAATTATATTATATTATAATATATATATTATATTATATATATATTATATATATAATATATAAGTTATATATATATATATATTATATATATACATATATATTAATATATATATTATATATTATAGATATTATATTATATATGATATTTTATATACTATATATATATTAATAATATAATGAATAATATATATAATATTTAATATATTTATATTAATGATATATATATAAATATAATAAAAAATATATATATATAATATATATATATTATATATATTATTAATATATTAATATTATCTATATATAATAATTTATATATATATAAATAGTTTATATTAATTATTATAATATATTATTAATATATATATATTTAATCATTATATATATATATATTACTCATCTTATCAGTATAAAGTTGGAGTATATTAGTTATTATATATATATAATTAGTATTTACACAAATAGATATTTATATATTATTCATATATACTCTAATAATGAGGCAATATAATATAATTAGTGTATATATAATGATAGTAGCCAGGGATAATTATTATAATACTAAAAAATGATTATTAAAATATATTTATATTATTTTATTATCTTATTCAGCCCATAAATAATAATTAAGAATAAATATATATATAACGTGTATAAAATGTAAGCATCCATATGTTATGTTTCCTTGGTGTCACAAGATGTATCGGGATATTACAATATTTGAATAATTCTGGAATGATAATTTCTCTTATTTATATCTAGAGGTATTTTGTGTATTCAAAATTTATTTAACTATACTAATTGCTAAACCAGAATATAAATATTAATTTTATATATATATTTATTATATATATATTATTATCATAATATATATTGCGTATAATATGTTAATATATATATATATTCACTTATATATTCAATTATAATGTGTTAACATATATATATATATAATAACATAGTAATTCTTTTTATATATATATAAACTCATCCGATAATTATATATTTTTTCTTACTTAGAATTAATTAGTATATTTTAGTATCTCAGTAGGGTTAGTGTTTTATTTATATCTCCTAAGATATTAATTTATTAATTATTATTATTATTATATTAGCTTCTAATATGGATATTTTTTAAATCTTAATATCATAATATAGTTTTATATCTTTTTTATCTACTATATGCTGTACTGATAGATCTACAATTTTTCTTTCTATATATAAATTGAGGTTTTGTGTTGTGTATTGTGTCAGTGATTATTATATTTCCAATTAAAAAAAGATGAAGGATTAATTAATTAATTTATAAGATTAATTTAATTTATCTTTGTTTTTTAATTAAAACTATTTAATAACTTTGAGGTAATTGACAAAGAATATTTATAGCTGTAAATTTTAAATTAAATAAATTATCAATAATTTATGACGGTAAATATATAATTTAAAAGAGAAGAAAAGTTTACTAAGTCAAATCACTTTTGTGTAATTTTCTTGTTCTTCAAAGTAGTGCTCTCGTAATATCTGAGATTAGATATATACACACACATTCCACTATATAGCTATTTTTATATAATTTGAGTATAAATATATAATTATTATATCATCACAATATGTAGTAGTAGTTAAATTTCCATGAATTCATCTTTCATTATCTTATTATCTACCACTCAAATAAATCCTATATTTCATAGCAGTGTATATATTTTACGAATATTTTTGGATATTTATTATTATAATGTAATATAATAAATATAATAGTATATTATAATTACGTATAAGAACTTCATTAGTCTAATCATATTATATATAATATATATTTACTTTTCCATAGCGAAAACATCATATAACCTTATAATAATAATTAGATGATTTATATATATATACTCTATATATTATATATACTCACCTTAGTTAAAACTTCACAGTCTAAATATAATATATATTATATTATTCTTAAGGTACTATAAATTATTGACAAGTAAAAATATAGGTATTACTACATATTATTACACTATATGTCACATAGTGTCATATCATCAATATTATAATATACTCTATACTCCTTAGTGACGATAATGTATACTTTTGTTTACTATACGGGTGCCTTTGACCTTTGTTTATAATACGAGTATATTACTATAATCTAGGGTGTCTCAACTCTCAAAAATATTACTATTAATATATTTATGGTAGTAGTAGGTACTTCATATAATACGTGTATTATAATATATAATTAATATATATATTCACTTTATTTATATTACCTATCTCATCTTTATATATTTATATATATAGTAACTCTCTATATTACAGTATACTCGTGAACATGCATGGACTACTGTATGTTGGTGATGTTACTTATATATGATATCCGTACCTGATCATATATTATATATTATATATATATATATACATATATACCTAATATATATACTATACTACACTGTATTAGTAAGTATCTAGTCACAACTACTAGTATATATATAATGAGGCGATATTATGTTATGTATATTTCCACTGGAATCTTTTTTACCTGATCGTGTTAACTCGTATTATTGTATACCGGAGTGATAGCTCACTATCAAGTGGATTTTATTTTTGTATATATTTGTTTGTTTATTTAAAATACTCTTATTTCGAAGGAATCCATCATCTTTCAAACAAGTCTATTACTATTTTATCTAGGTATGCTTTATATATGTTACTCAAAAACTCGCTTATACCCAATTATATATTATATTTTAGCTATCTTTTTATGATTAGTGTGACATACCCTATAGTGTAATTATCTATGAGCTCACAGTGAAGATTATACTCAGAAGAGATTACTCTTATATTTTTTTTATATTTACTGGCTATTTCTTGCAATTTGAGGGAGATAATTTTAATGCATTCTTATGCCATGAGTCACATGGAACTTTTTTAAAATTATTTTGTGGGGAAATTACTTATTATACTTATATTAATAAATATATTTATAATTAAATTGGATTTTTTTAGTTTATTTTATTTCTTTTTTAAATTATTTATATATATTTTTTGTATTTAATATATTATTTATATAAATTGTTTATCATAAAATTATGACCTATTTATATATATTTATATGTATATATTATTATAATTTATTAATTGATTATCAATTTTAATTAATAAATAATTATTATTTAATTATTATATATTATTTTGTTAATAATATTTTTATATTTTATTTATATTTATATTTTTATTTACTTATATTTATATTATGTTTATTTATTTATTATATTATATTCAATGTTATATATAGTAAATATTATTGTACTTATTTTAAGAATGACAGGAATTTATTAATTTTAATTTCATTGTTAATTATATAATTCAATAACACTCTATTTATTTATTATATAAGATTATAATATTATTGATTATATTCTTATTATTAATTATTTATTTTAATATTAAATATATTTAATTATATTAATTATAATTATTTATTATTCATGTATTATCAAATTTATATTTAGTTAAATATTCTTTATAATTTATTTATTTAATTTTATCTCAAAATTTTATCATTAATTATACTTCTTATTAATTATTATTATAGATTTAAAATTTATGATAAAATATATTCAATTATATTTATTAATTATAATATTTTATAATTTATATTATATTATTTTTATTTATTTATTATAATTATTAATCATAGATATCTACTTCCTGACAAGGAATCTTTACAATTAATTATTAATTTTTATAATTAATTAATATATTATATTAATTTATATTATATATTATATGTATTAATTATTATTATTATATTTAATCTTATTATTATTATATTATTATATTAATTATATTATTTAATATTATATGTATAGTTATAAATTATTATTATATTAAATATTATGTATATATATAGTTGGCGGAGTGTGATTTGTGGGATTGACTGTGTAGTTAATGGTAAAGTGACACTGTAGAAAAAAGTTGTTGATCTAGTAGTAAAATTTGAATGTTGAAAGTGAATGAAATTTGAGTATTTGTATTAGTAGGCGATGTAGTAAATATAATTATTCAGTATGTAGAATGGGTGGGGATTGTGAGAGTGGGATGTTGTTGGCCTTAAGCTCTACATTATGGTCTAAGGGATGATACCCTTATACTCTATATTTGATTATTTAAAATATTGTGAGTGTGTTCCATCGCGTCCATGAATGTTTAGGGTGTGATTTTCTGACTGGATGAGTTTTTAATAATATTTAATGGTTATTACAAATTATTGTGTGATTGCAGGTTGACTGTTAAGTTTGGCTTATTTCTTTTGACTATATGATTATGTATTTATTCCTACTGCTTTATTCTTTTCGGATGTTTCATGTTACTTATTATTATTGATTTATAATTTATTTTATTATTTATTAATTATTATTATTTTATGTTATTATTTATTTATTATTAAATTATTAAAATCCTCATGCCTTTTATGATTTTTTATTGACCAAACAAATTTTTAGGGGAGAATATAAGTTTAGATTATTTAGGATTATATTAAATATAGATATATAATTATTTTAATATTAATAATAAACTAACTATATATATCAGCAATTTTATATTTTTAATTTATATGTAATATTAGTTTTGTATAGCTATTATTTATTTATACAAGTTTTTGTATGATAAGTATAAAATATTTTATTTTTCTTAACATTAAGAATTATTTAGTATTTAAAATACATTTTGTATTAAGTAAATATTAATATAAATTAGAAATGATATGATAAATGTATTATTTTATTAAATATTATATACTATATTATATTATATATAAAAGGCCGATTTATCTATGTAAACTCTCACGTATTAACACACTTATTCGGATATAATATTTTTCCATATATATAATGGAATAAATTTTTTGTTTATATTATTATGTGAAAAATATTTTCATATATTGTTTAATACGAAAAATAATTTTTCATAAATTATAATATTTACTCTCTAACTCTATAACTATATAGCTGAATAAAATTTAAAATAAATATTTAAAAATATTCATAATTAATTTCAAAATATTAATAATATATAGTATTACATTTTAGATCATAAAATATGTGCTCTTTCTTTCTGTAGGAGCTACTACAGGAATACCTGGATGACGATGAAGTTGAAGGGTTTATGCAGCGATTCTCCAGAAGATGTTTGCAGGCTTTTGCTTGGTTCATTCTTCTCTCTTTCATGATACTTCTCAGTTGGGGGCTTTACGTGTTGCTAAATGAGAATCTGCATGTGTACATGAGGATAGTAGGTTCTTTAAAAAGTTTTATTATTTATTATTATTATTATATTATTATGTATTTTATTATTATTTTATTATTAGGGAAAAGCCTTTAACTGGAATAACGCCACTGCCTTTGAAATGCGTATGTAAATTATCATTATTATTATTTATATTATTATTATTATTATTATTATTATTATTATTATTATTATTATTATATATTATTATTTTATTATTATTATTATTATTATTATTATTATTATTATTAGGGAAAAGCTTACTGGAACGACTCCTTTGAAATGCTTATATACCCTATTATTGTTACCGTTCTTATGGGAGTCATTCCCATTTTGTTGGAGTCAATTTCCTCGATGGAGAAATACTCAAAACCAAGATACCAACGTCTACGTATCTTATTAAGGTACTTATTAATTATTAGTTATTTTATTGATTATTATTATGTATTATATGTATTATTATTATTATTATTATTATTATTATTATTATTATTATTATTATTATTTTTTTGTAGGGTATTTATCCTTGAAATTGTTATTCTTGTGGCTTTAGTAATATTCTGGTACCAGCGTAGCCCTGGTCTTCACGATGAGCTAACTACTCTCCATCAGACCTTTTCAACTTCGACTTATTTACTACAGAAGCAGGAGCAGGAGCAGCCGAGAGGGCGGGGCATCAACACAAATCTAATGTTACTTCTGTAGAAGTAAGAATTATTACTTTGTTACTTATTAGTGATGATACAATGAATCGGCATGGAGAATCGAAAAATCGGCAATTTTTAGAATTTGTCTCATGCTTATTCGAAATTTATTTCGATATAGACCCATCACTATTACTTTTTATTTTTATTAATTACACTGGTTAACAAAATTTCAAAAAAAATTTGTCCCACAAACTGAAATAGGTGAATTTTAATATATTTTTTCCGGCTGATTTCATACAACTTAACGTATATGTTGGCACTCAGAAGCCAATATCATCAAAAATCAACATATTTAATTTTTAAAAGAAAAGTATTTACAAGTAAATGTTACAATCGAGCTAATTTTTTATTTTGTAAAACTCATGTTAAAAATGTAGGAAGCATATTGATTTTCGGACTGTTTTAGCTTCGTGGTAAGTCCCTTTTTTCGTGACGCAAGAGTAATCAGCCAACATAGAGAGTACTCACCTTTCTTTGGTACGGCTTTCAAATCTCAGAATGTCCAGTTTGAACCTCTCGGCCGTGTGCCGTGTTCCGTCACTGACTACCAAGATTTTCAGGGAAGGCGTCCAAGGTGAGAGTCGAGGAAGTGGATTGTTGACTTATTGGCATCCTCGAGGGCTATATCGATGGTCAGTCAGATCTTTCACAATGGTTAGAGATAGTTTCTGCTGTGTGTTCCTAAAAGAGTCTCTAACAAACCTTTCTTAATGCAAGCCATCAGTTTTTACATCATTAAGCTCTTCGCTCAACTGTTAGTCGTTTATCAACTCCTAATCTTGGTGTCCCGATAAAAACAGCCTTCCTTGATTTTTCAGCGTCACTTATTCTTGGAAATTAGTTAGCCTTTGAAAGAAATTTTTTCATTAATCCTAGCTTAATTTACAAGGAAGGAAGATAAATTTCATGAGAATCAACAAGGGGAGGATTGACAACATTTTCCTCTCCTGGGGTCAGAGATTAGGTTTTGGCCGACAATTTCTTCGTGATATGATTTATTTATTTCCACTCACAAGGAAAGCAAGAAACAAATTTGGTATAAAACAGCTGAATTCCAAGTAAAAGTGACAGCGACCTTTAGATCACGCACACTTATGATACTCATACTTAATTTTTTGTAACAGAAGCTTCATACTCTCATTATGTTTTCGTTTCATGTAAGGTGCATGTTCCAGAGGAACAGTGGAAAACACATTACCGAATTGTGAAGTAAACTGCTTTCAGACTTAGCTTTTGAGAGCGTCAATAAACAAGCCGCCAAAATACACGCTTGTTATATGTGTGTCAAAATTGCTCCGTATCAGAATATATCATCATGGACAAGTTGAAATACAGGCTTGCTTTCTCGAAGTGGGAGGAGATAACTTTTCAAAAACCAACAATGCCTGTCCGATAGAGAACAAATTTGTCGTTCTTTTGGATAAAGATTCTATCACTTTAACCTTGAAAAACCAGGGAGTTCAGCTTCTTTTTTTGACAAGGTAATCACGCAGAAAGATCAATTCAGATGCTCGCCTGTATCAATAAATGTGGTTCAGCTTGAAGAGCAGATATGCGGAGAATGTTTTGGTCAAGGTCTTCTCTTTGCTTCCACATCTACCGTCATTTCACTTGACTCGTTTGTCACTCAGTACCTATTTGTTTTTGGAGGAGTGAGGTACAGGTAAGTCTAGCTACGAGGTACTGGTCTATAGCAGATTGTAAATTATGATATTTTAAAGTGTGTGCTTGGATTTTGAATGTTATGCACGAATATCGGTATGCAAAGTAAGCATCAAAATGTGATGCTTTGTGTTAAAAAGAAAATCAAAGGTATGGCAAAGGCATATGGCCTGAACCCTTCGCCTATCCATTGAGAAGCCTGACAAAGGTTGCTTACAGCGAAACTATGAACGGGCCCGACCATTTTATCCTGGTGCCCTCACTTTGCAGCAGAAGTAATGTTAATGGCACTTCCTAATCAATGGCTTAAAATTCCATTTTTGTGGCTTGAATGCTAATTCTTCATGATAAAATCTATTCAGAATTCCTCTCTCGTTTAATGCTAATTCCTCACATATAGTAGTCAAAAAATTTGGATATTTTATACAGTTTTTTCTCTCTCTCATCTCTCCTCTCCTCTCTCTCTCGTCTCTCTCTTCTCTCTCTTTCTCCTCTCTCTCTCTCGTCTCGTCTCTCTTCTCTTCTCCTCTCTTCTCTCTTCTCTCGTCTCTCTTCTCTCTCTCTCGTTCTCTTTCTCTGTCTCTCTCGTCTCTGCTCTCTCTCTCTCTCTGCTCTCTCTCTTCTCTCTCTCCTCTCGGTCGTCTCTCTCTCTCTCTCGGTTCGTCTCTCTCCTTCTCTTCTCTCTCTCTTTCTTCTCTTCTTCTCTCTCTCTCTCTCATCTCTCATCTCTCTCTCTCTCTCTCTCTCTCCTCTCATCTCTCTCTCTCTCTTCCTTCTAATGATCTTCGTCTCTTCTCTCTCTCTATCCTCTCTCTCTCTCCTCTCTCTCTCTCTCTCTCTTCTTCTCTCTCTGCTCTCTGTCTCTCTCTCTCTGCTCTCTTCTCTTCTCTCTCTCTCTCTCTCTCTCTCTCTCCCGTCTTTCTTCCTCTCTCTCTCTTCTCCTCGTCTCTCTCTCTCTCTCTTCTCTCTCGTAAAGCAACTGGCACCTTCGTTCTCTCTTCTCTCCTCCCTGTCTTCTCTCTTCTCTTCTCTCTCTCTCTGGTTCTTCCTCGTCTCTCTCTGCTCTCTTCCCCCTCTTTCTCTTCCTCTCAGTCCTCTCCACCCGCATTCGTCTCCTCTCCTCTCTCTCTTCTTCTCTTCTCACTCTCTCTGCTCCTCTCCTCTCTCTCTCCCGTTTTCTTTCTGTTTTTGGCGGGCGCCTCCTGCTCTCTCTGCTCTGTGCTATTTTATTAGTACCGACAAATTTATTTTCACCCCAACAAAAAATATAGCAGCACAGGCAGCAGGACTGACACGAATGATATCGCTGACCGCTCATGTTGCCCCAAGCATAGGTGACTACTGTGCAGGTTGCCGAAATTGGATGAGATTTTATGAATTTTTTTTGATAAGCGTTTTTCCAAGTCAGAATTATAAGACAAACTTGTTAAACAGCTTAACTGATATTTTTCCTGAATTAACAGGAATTTGAGGGGATACGCGCTGGATTTCTTTAAAATCCATTTTGATAAATTTTGAGTGGTACAATTAATGTTGGAAATTATCGCATGAAAAAGGCATGTAAGAAAACGGGCATTCTTGTCCTTGGGAAATGTATCTGTTGATCAGTGTTATTACCCACTGTCAATTTATTAGTTGTTAATAGTTACTGGTTCCTCTTGTACTTGAATTTGGCTATCAAATTGGTTTATAGTTGCAAATTTGTAATCATTATAATTATGTTATTCCAATTGTTTTAAAGTTTTTAATCCAGGCTGGTATTATATTTTGGGGCTCAAAGGACACGATTTATAGTTTACATTAGTACCTCCTTTTCAAAAATTATATATTGGTATACATCGTAATTATTATTATTATTATTATTATTATTATAATTATTAATTATTATTATTTTAATTATTATTTATTATTATTGATTAATTAATTATTATTATTATTATTATTATTATTATTATTATTATTATTCTAGTGCTGGGAGAGTGAATTAGGTGAAGAAATATACCGGTTGGTTGTGATAGATTTTATCTACATTGCCATATCGACTCTGGTTGTGGATTCTATAAAGCCATACATTGTTGCTTCGTAAGTATTATTATTATTTGCCAATTTAGTAGTAGTAGTATTAAGAATGAGAGTAATGGGAATCTGCATAGAATAATGAATAGGGATAGTGCTTTCGTAACTGATGAAATGGATGTGAGAAGAGTGGAGGGAACACTTCGAAAATCTGCGTAACATTAGCAGTAATGAAGAAATGACAATGAATGTGTGTGGTTTTGATAATGCACGAAGAAATCGGTATTTTGGGGATGAGGTAATTGGTAAGGTGAGAAGGTTGATGAATGGTAAATCTGCAGGCATAAATGAAATTATGATGAAATGATCAAGATTGGAGGCGAGATGGTGATTGAATGGATTTGAAAGTTGTGTAACAAAGCATTTATGGAGGGTATAGTTCTGAGAGATTGAATGAGAGCAGTAATGGTACCCATATATAAGGGTAAGGGGGATAAGGAGAACTGTAGGAACTATAAGGAGTAGTTTTAATGATGTTTGTAGGAAGATATTTCCCCGGCACTTTCTCGAGTCGTACAATCAAATGACAGAAGGACTGATTAGTGGAGAACAAGGTGCATTTAGAAGTTGTAGAAGATGTGTGGATCAAATTTTTGCATTGACTCAAATGATTGAGAAAATGAGAGAGAAGAAGAATAAATTGTATTTAGGTTTTATGGACTTTCAACAGGCGTATGACAGGTTTATAAGGAAACTCTGTGGCAGGTGTTAGTGATATATGGTGTTGGTTGTAGGCTTTTGAATGGAATCAAAAGTATGTATGTCGATAGTGAATTATGTGTAAGAATAAATTAGTCGAAAGGGATTGATTTAACATCAATAGTGGAGTGAGACATGGATGTGTTTTTTCTCCTTGGTTATTTAATTGGTGTTTGGATGGAGTTATGAAAGAATTTGAGGGGGGGGGGGCAGGGGAAGGTGTTAGAATGATGGGAATGGGAGAGTGGAGGGTGCCCTGTTTATTGTATGCAGATGATTTGGTTTTGTGTGGTGAATCTGAAGAGAGTTTGAGAGGATTGATAGAGGGGTTTGGCAGGGTGTGTAAAAGGAGAGGTTTTAAAGTAAATGTAGATAAGAGTAAGGTTATGATAGTGAGTGTGGGGAGTCTGACGAAATTTAGGAATCGTCTGAGGACATAGAACGTTAGAAGAATAAATGAGGAGGAGGAGAGAGGTGATAAAGGTATTTGGAAAGGGTAAATTTGATTTGCTTACTGTGCCTTAAATAAAGATGAAAGAAGAGGTGAAGACGAATGGTGTGGGGTGAATTGTGTGTTTACTTGAGTGGAGAGGAATGGGAGGGGGGAGAGAAGAAGTTGTGATTCTGATGAGCGATTTGTGGCACAGAGTTATGGGGAATTTTGTTTGTGTTAATACTAACTAAAATACTAATGGTTAAATTTAAGTTTGAGAAGATTAAGGTATGTGTGGTTATAACATATGGTCCATCTGAGTGCAATATTGAGGAGAGAGTTACTTTCTGAAATAATCTAAATGATATTTTGGATGGAGTGAGTAGAGGCTTCAGAATGATTGTGTTGGGCGACTTGAATTTTTAGAAAAGGAATCCATAAACGGATGGTAGTACATATGCCTTTGGGGTTGTAGGAGAAAATGAAAATGGTAGGAATGTGATAACTTTATGTGAGGAGAGGGGTATAATAATACATCCTTTTCGCACTAGAGTATTCATAAGTATACTAGAGTTGGTATAGATAGAGATGGTATTGAATTGAAAAGTGTGATTGATTTTGTGTTGGTGAGAAAGGAGATGTTGAAGGATGTAATGGATGCTAAATTAATGAGGGGGTTGGGGATGGAGCTATCAGATCATTATGTTGTTTTTATGTAAGGTTAAGTTAATGGGGGGAGAGGAAACTATGGGAGTAACTATGACTCCCTTACGTTGGGCGGATACTGGTTTTGCTTTTCTAAGCTTCTTTTCTGTCTTGCGTTTGAGATCGTTGATTACTGACTAGTGACCTTCTCGATTGGTCCTGCCGGAAACTGTGATTGTCGGAGAGGGTCTGGGGTTGTGGGATTCTCCCTTCGGCTGTACGCCATTGTGGCGTGCAGCTTGTTAAGGGCTTCCTCGACTGAGGAATACTTTCTTTGGTGGGTATTTTCTCTAGCCGGGCTTTTTCTGGTAATCACTGAGCTAACACTAGTCCCATTCTTCCTGCGTACCTTGTTGGAGCTTCGAGCTCCCTTGTACCATCCACTCCCTCAAGGAATTTCCCTGTAGGGTTAGGTCGCGGGAATGTCAGGCATGGAGCAGGTGGATCGAGTCCCTTGCCCTGTCTGCCAGTTGGCATTCGGCACTAGGCCAGGGATGCGCGTGCTCTATCAACACGCGCATCGTGACTTGTATGATGCCGAGGTTCTCTACGCCGCAAGGCTGACGAAGCCTCGGTGGTCAGGCGAGAAAATCTCCCTCATGGCGAGGGAAGAAGTCCGGCTCATGGCATTGAATACCCCATTCATGAACATGGCACTTCATGAGCTTTTCCCCCAAAGGTCTCTTGAGGCTATTAGGGGAAATTGGTAGT
>JABUQX010035415.1:7500-19481 GCA_015478945.1 Trachelipus rathkii
TTTCCTGCTGAATTTAATCTCCTCACTTTAAAGCTTCCTGGGTCTGTGCTCATCTGCGTAATTTACGTTAGTGGATGAAGTTTTTAGCTGTGCAATACCCCCCCCCCTGAATAGGTTTGCCCGTGAGTGTAGGTGGTGATAACTGTAAATATATATATATATATATATATATATATATATTATATATATATATATATATATATATATATATATATATATATATATATATATATATATATATATATATATATATATATATATATATATATATATATATATATATATATATATATATATATATATTATATATAAATATATATATATATATATATATAAATATATATATATATATATATATATTATTATTATATATATATATGTATATATATAGTTATATATTATATATATATATATATATATATATATATATATATATATATATATATATATAAATATATATATATATATATATATATATATATATATATATATATATATATATATATATATATGTTAGAAATATATATATATTGTTATTATATATATATATATATATATATATATATATATATATATATATATATATATATAATCCTCAAACCAATAGGTTAAGAACATAAAATATTTAGATTATGAATTAGAAATAATAGTTTTTCCTACTAGAGATGAAAACGATCTAAAAGTACAAATTCCAATTTTCCACAGTTTCGAATATCTACACAATTTCATTAGGATTTTCTATATTTTATTTATTATATTTATGTTCTACATATAACATTGACAAATTAATTTTTATTATTTGGCAATTATTTTGACAAATTTATTATGTCAACAAAATTTTATGTTGATTAATAAATTTCCCTTTGAACTTTCCCTAATGAACCGCAAATGGCGAAATACATAAATGCATAGAAAGAAGAAGTTATTCCTTATTTCTAGGTAATAATAATTTCGATTTTAAACAAACAAAGTTTCATTCTTAATCGTCAGCTAAAGAGTCAGATCTACAAAAGAGAAAATTTGTATGTTTCTTATTGAAAATTGTTTAGAAAAAAAGAGAATGAAAATACAAACGGCCAACCAGAAGGGGTTAATGAGGGTGAAGAGATATATCATATGTTGGGGTCTGCAATTGTACTGACGGGGATAAAATAAATTTTATTAAATTAGTCATTAATTCTGTATACAGGATGTAATTGTTTCTTCTCCTTTTAGCTCTCGTATTGATCTGTCTTGCCTGTTCTTTCCTATTGCATATTATGTAATAACTATAAATAAGTTATAAAGGGTTGCCTAGCATGCATGATATTTCAATTATCTCAGTCATAAGTTACCTTATGCCAGCTGTTGAAATTCATTGCAACGTCACCCAGGGTACGCATGTGATCTTGATAAAAGTTCTTTACCAGATGGGTTATTTTGAGATTAGTGGGGCATAAAAGTGCAATATTTCCACTACTGTCTGTATGAGAGTAATAAGGTACACATATCTGGTGTGGATATTTCCTCATAAATTGCTTCTCCATATGAAATTAAATGTGTGCAGCTTAGAGAGATTTGTATCTTTGTTGTTTGTGGAGGGCTCTCCGCTCATGGATGAGGGAAGAACTCTTGTGGTGTGCAGTGAACTTGTAAGGAGGCTTTGCCTGGAACCTTTCGTGAGGTTTCCTAACCATTATCACCTACTCTCGATAACTCCTCCAATCTTTGTAGTCAGTAGAACTATTCGATCAACTGCTATATTAATATTATATCTTAATAATAGTTTATGGTAGGACACAATTATGTAGTTTAATGCAAAATTAAGTATTGAAATTAACGTTACTTGGTACTACTGAAATAGCGGACGCCGAGAGTGGTTCCATTCGACTAACCGTATTTCAGGCAGTCTCATCCTTTCACACCGTCCAAACTCTTCTTATCTGATTAATCACCACATTTAACTAGTGCATATGTACTTCATCTTACACAGTTACTAAACTGTGGTAAATCCGTCTAAACTCTCTCTCGAGAGCTAGCGGTAACTCACAATTATTATAATATAAATAATTTTTTTAAATCCATATCTTCAATAACTAAATTTATGGCTAGTCTAATTTTCAAGCTTTAATTTTGGCCCTTGGTTTCCAGTTTTCTATAAATAACTTCCCTTGTGCAGATATGAATTCTTAGGTAAGCACTCTTGGTCTTATATCACCCAAATGGATAATATCCAAGTGAGAGAACGTATTTATATTTACCTTATATATATTTTATTTTAATCTCAATAAAAACCCTATATTAAGGCCCGGATATACCCAAGATAGTGTATATTTAGGTTCCCTCACCTTCCATAAATAATATAATCACCTATTTGGATACATAATAGTATATATATATTATACATTCACTATATACTGAGCCCTCACTCACCCTCTCACGTGAGATATCCACTACCCCCTTCGGGGTGGTGGATAATAATACCTCGCTTAAAAGAAAAAAGAAGATCAAATAATTATCTCATATCGTAGAGACGTATATTAAAAAACAAACAATAGTTTGTTTTTTGTTAATGAGTTTTAAGACTCAAAGTTATTCAAAAAAAATGGATATAAAATGAGCTAAATGCGTACTAAGGAAAAATATTGTCATTTATATAAAAAGTTTGGGGAAAAGATAAACTGATATAACTTTGGAATTAATCCCTAAAAATGTTTATTTAATTTAACATCTTTTACTTTATGAATTTTTCTAAAACTCAAAAGAAAGAAATATGAACACTTAAAGCAGCCTTATCATCCACGTTTGTTTTAATTATGTTATCTTATAATATTATGGCGGCTGACTCTTACGAGAGAGTTTTTTTGCGGTAATATACAATGCGAGTTGCTAATATTTTCCCCCCTCCTCATTGACAGACTGCTCTGTTAGTAAGAATTGAGACAAATACAGCGACTGGCTGCCGCACCGCTCATTAGCTATTTGCTTTGCGCATTTTTTATTATACTTTTAAATAATATAGTAAAAAAAGAATCAAGAAGAAACAAAAAAAGCTCCAATATTTTTTGCCAAAGAGAAAAATATGGTCCAATGTGGTATATGTGTTCTCTACATCATTCAGAGAAATACAAACCTTGAATAATATATATATAACGTCCTCCCTAATCTTTATTCTCATGACTAGTGGGGCCCCTCTCAGCCTATTCTATAGATGGTAGAGTTTCACCAATAATTTACTAGGTGTATTTATTATATATATTTCTATAAAAAAAAAAATTCGTTAATCTTAAAGGAAAACAAATTTTATTTTACTACATTCCTTTCATTTAATAATAGTTTACTTTATTTTACCCTGAGCCCCACCCACCTATCTTGAGATAATATAAAATAATAATAAAGGCTGTCCACTGGAGTTACGTACGAGTTAAATTAAGAAAACTTAGTAACCTTATTTTTTTCCATATATAAAACCCTTCGGGGGTTCCCCCCGTTTATCTCATTCCACCCCCTGCCAAGTATAGCCTGTATAATATAACTGGATATATATTATAGAATAAACAAACAAATAAATTAAAACCGAGAGTCTCACCATTGTTTGGAGGGTTTGTTTATTTATATATATTTAGTAAACCTATTTATCTATTTAGTACCTTATTCGTTATTTTTATTAGTATAAAATAATACCGCCTATATATAATAATATTACTCTGAGATTAAATAAGTACTACCTCATACTAGTAATAAAACACTGATATATATATATATATATATAATTAGTGAGCGTTATATTTTACCTCCGAGTATAACGTAGGAGAATAATAATGTTTATATATATATATATAAATTTATATAGCGGTTTTAATTCATTTTGTTAAAAGATCTCTTATGATTTAATTTATAAATACAAAATATATATAGTGTGTGTCCAGCGAGCCACTGAGTCGTTTTATAATGAGCTCCGAGTGTTATCTTATCCGAGATAGCTCTTGGAGAATGTTTGAATACGTTTTTGACAAATAAAAATACAATGAATTTAAAAGTGCACTACGACGCTATGAAAAATTGCACAACACTACACATACACACATATCCACCACAACACACTTCCGCCTCCACCCACACTTTCCCGCAGATCCACACACACCACACACACACCACACACACAACACCACCACAACAAGAGTATCACCACTGAGAGAGAGAGAGAGAGCACATCACTCTAACACTAAACCACTAACAATCTAAACACTAACCACTAAAATCACTCACACCAATCTTCAACCACCTAACACTAACCATCTTAACACTAACTACAATATCCCAGTACAGCTAACCAATATACAAAATTCCCGAGAGAGTGAGACACAACTAACAACATACTACTAACGCATCACGCCAAACAAAGAAAAAAAACTGTGAGAGAAGAGTGTTTATTTAACTCGAGGACAGGCTATATATCAATATATTTTTGCAAGAGTGTGAGAGAGAGACCTGGTGGTTAGTATTTCAGTCCGCGCTTCGCTCAGGCGATATAAGGAAGTACTGTAGCTTTTTGTGCATATATATATAAACTCTATCGAATAAAGTCCCAGGTCCCTCATCTTTGAGATAGTGAAAAGCCACAATTAATTAAATCGCTAATTACTTAAAAAAGGTCACTTGATAGTGTCTAATTATAAGAAGAAGTGGACTACTCTGAGAGTGACACCGTCGGACACACATAATTATTTAGGCACCTTCTTTCTGGTGTGACATTTCTAGGGGGAATAGGGCCTAGCAACGGTGGATCTGTATAGATCTATATTATTGCTCTGGTGCAGATTACTCTGCGGAGTTATCTTCCACGCGGATCTGGGGATTGGGTGGTATGAGCCTGAAAACACGATCTTCTTGGAGAGCTCTGGGAGAACGAAATTTCGAGACCAAAGGTAAGAAGATGCTAGTTCCAGTGAAAGGGTGAAACCTTACTCTTGTAGTGTAATAACTGTCAATGGGCCACTCGGCACTCGACACCCGATTGCGGCGACGTGAAGAACATGTTATTATATCTAGAAGTTGGTCAGATGGTATCAGAAGTTTCTGGGCCAGAAAGGGACAGAAATAGGGCGGTGCAGAGTACATAAACTGAATGACAGTTCCCGAAAAGAGCCCTACAATGGGAGAGGTAAATAATAATAATAATTAATAATAAATACCTTAGATAGATAATAGTGATATATATTATTAATTTAATAATAATTAATAATAATAATATTAATATATAATAATTAATAATAATAATAAAGTAATAATAATAATAAATAATAAATAAATAATAAATGAATAATAAATAATAAAGAATATACTGAAGCAACAGAATTTCTTTAAAATGTTCATTACTTTATATATATATGACAATTATTTTGGCACTAAAATATATTTCATTTATGTAATAAAAACATAAATTAACCAGAGCAATCAGTCGATCTATATAGGTTCAGGTTGCCGGTTTTCTCCCCGGCCTCTCTCTAAGTATCCCGGCTTTAGATATGTTTGTTTATGTGATACACAGAACTATATATGAAAAAAAAAAAAAATTCGGAACGTATTTTCCCCAGAAATATCCACCTCAAGTGTGTTAGGACACAAAAACCAATTCTTTTCAAGCATTTTCATGCTCATACTCTTATATTCTTTCAAGTAAAATGATTTGTTTTTGCCTTGTACTTTATATTTTTCTTGTGAGATACCACTCTGTAATTTCCGTTAATCCTTTCCTCGTTCCTATCATTAATTAAATACAAATTGCCAGTAATTCATATGAAAAATATAAAAATTATCGTGCACCGTGAAGGAGTGCAATATGGTTCATATAATATAATAGTAATAGCGTCAGGCGGGGTAACAGGTGAAAAGAGAGCCGTGATATATGTTTTATTAGGAAGTAAATTTTGAGTTCATGTTTTATAATACTATGTATTAGATTTTGTTAGAGAAATTAGATACAATAATGTATTTTATATAAATATATATTATATATATCTTTGAAGCAATAGCTGGAGCTGTAGCTGTAGCTGTAGCTGTAGCTGTAGCTGGAGCTGGAGCTGAAGCTGGAGCTGGAGCCTGGAGCCGGAGCGCCGGAGCTGGAGTCGGAACAGCAGAACTGGGGTGGAGGTGAAACTGGTGCAAAAATTTGTTTTTTGGGTGGAGCCAGAAATGGATCTGGGAAAATTTTTTATAGCTAAAATAAACTCTGCACCCTGATCGGTTGCCTAATGCGCGGGAGCCGTGGCGGGGTTTTAAAAATGATGGAAAATAAAATCTCGAGCCCAAGACATCGTTTTGAAGAATCCAAGAATTTTATTCTTTTTAATGTTTATTCGAGAATGTTTGCAACATTCAGGGTAGCAGAAGAAAGAACATCTGAATAACAGTGTTATCTTCATCTTCCCTCCTCTTTGGGTGAGAAGACTACAGAGGCTTGGTACCTACTCTCCCGGAAATTTCTATCAAGGGCATTCCCAGGGTGCCAGTAGATCCCCTAATATACATCACTTTCCACCCTGTTCTTACTGACAGTATTTACCCTCAGAATATTTCCTTCTCACACACGCTATCGCTATTTGGCCACAGTTTTTCAACTTTGTAATCTTTTTCTAATATTACCTTTCCTGCGTTAGTCTTTGCAGCTTGGATACAAATTGTTGAGAATGTGTGTGTGAGGATATTGTAATATGTTGTACGGTTTCTTCTCTCTCGTTCTTGGATGTTTCCTCCTGAGATTCAATGTTATATTAAGCGTGAGTGAGCTATCCAAACGTGCTCCGAAGTAGGAACCTAATATTTTTTCATTCAAGCCATTATCAGCATTATAAAAACAATCGTTTGGGGTCCTCTTTGGACTTCCTTTCCCTAGGTAACACATCTCTGCATTAATCAACATTCGTATTTCAGACTACAAAGGCACCAATGAACCAACATTTCACCAATTTCTACTCATAATCCGCGGAGGAATAGCTAATCGTAGGCAAAAGAGAGAGAATTCCTCTATAAATCCTATAAATTACCGTAAAGGTCTTATTACAAAACTAAATTCTTCTTTAAAAAGATCCGGTGTGGTTTCCATTTGGGCTGCGATGGTTCTGTATAAGGATAGGATAATAATTAAATATAAATAACCCACGCACAACCACAGATAATACAGAGCATCTTAGATAAAATCTCCTTCGCACGGGACTTAATTTTTGGAAGCCGTACGAGTGGCGTTTGGGACAAAGATGGCATATTTTTTGAATATATTCTCCCGAGAGATAAATATATTTAAAGCTCACAATATCGACCCACCTACTAAAAGTTTAAGCTATATTGTCTTATACCCGCAAGTGAGAGCAGAGACGTGTTGCGAGGTAGCCCTTATCCTTCTATCCTTGCTCCGGAACATTGGTGTGAGCAAAATTTATAAAAATTACACAATCTAAACGATTCTAAACACTATGCCTCTTAGTACATGACAAAATTATGTTGAACGCCGTAGCGAAGTGACGACTCGCAGTGGTGCATGGTTCAAGGTTTATTCTAAAAGAATCTCTATCACAGTATTATACACTTTGCCTCTACTTAGTAAAGGTCTAATAATACTACCGAATAATTGTAAAGTGCGTGCGCACTCCCTTTTTATTATTATTATTAAATATTATTATTATTATTATTTATTTATTAGCTATTAATTTACTATATTATATTTATAAAATTTAATATTATAATTATCCATTTATTATTAGGATTAGTTTATTATTATTGACGGACTCTCCCGAGTGTAATTAATTATTATTATATTTAAATTATTATATTTATGTTAAGATAAAAAAAAAACGTACTCCTGTCTTTATACAACACATATCTTCGCACTTCTATTGGTTCAACACCGCCGCCGTTTTTGCCGTAACCGCCGCCCAGAACCTCCTCAGTACCTCGCTCCAGGGTAACTAAATACTTCAGATAGTTATCTGGAGGCATCGGAGGCTGAACACCTGAAACTCCTTGATGAGGGAGACAGAAAAATATTGGACGTTATATTTACTTTTATTATACTCCTGTGCGAAGGATAGAAACCTAGAGGGAAAACTATGTTAATAAAATAAAATTATAATTATTATTGAGGCAAATAATATCCACTGAATGGTTCGCAGAGTAAGTAGTATAAGGAGTGCCAATTGCCTGTATTTGGGTTTTTTTTGCTTTCATACGTATAGGAGGTGAGAGGACGCAAGTCTTATAACTAAAAGAATAAAGGACAACATTTTTGGATAATCCAGGAGAGATCTACCCTATAAAATGAATTAACGATAATGCTTTTATATTAATTTCATTGTGAGCAAAAAAAGAAGGAGTTGACAAACATAATAATAAATACCCGGGGAAGTTACGTAGTATTATAGTACCGGGACCGAACTAACTGGATTTTAATGAAGTCAGCAGTGACACTCGCTCGGAGAGTTATTAGTTTTAATATTCCCTCGCACTCAACAGAATTTTAAACTCATCTTTAGTTACAGAATTTAGAGAAAAGACACCGCACTCCACGCAGAGAGCTAGAGAAGTTAAGAAATTAATTTGATTTTATATTTTCTACACAATCTTGTACTGTAGAGAATTGAGAGAAAACATTATATGATAAATGGTGAGCAAAAGAAGATGAGGAAGGTTGGGTTGAAATGTATAACTTATCAATAGAAAGGAGTGAGAGATAAATTTAAAGCAAAGAACAGGAAAAAAGGGTACGTACGAGAAATATATAGCACGGCAATAATGATAATATATTTCAACAATGTCGTTATTCATCACAACATGAAATCTTTATTGGAGTGTTGTGGGCAGGGGTTTTTAAATATATATATATATAATTCTAGTTCCTTCCGTGATCACCACGGGTGTGGCAACGAGAAATACATCAAAAGGAGACTCCATGCAAGGAGCTATGGTGAAAATGTTAACTGAGATATAGTGGTTTTGGGTCAGGCTAAAATAGAAAATGTAAGAAGAGAAAAAAAAGTAATGAATGAAGAAAATGCAAAAATGAGAGAGGAGAGTAACGCAGATACATAAAATCTTAATATTCCGGGTCCGACGTGTTTAGTGTAAAACCTTTTCTTATAAATAAATAATTTTAATGGATTTAACATTTTTAAAATCATAAATATAAAGTCCTCGTGTGGTCCTCTGTTTTACTAGCACAAATTAAGCATGAACAATAAGGTATATATATATACTGACCTTTAATATTACCCATGATCATAAACAATCCCCACACAGCAGAGACTAAACTGACGGTGGTAGCTGAGTTAGGGAACCACAATCACTTATCCTCGCCCATTTTTTCTCTCACCAACATGCCCCCCCGTGTGTTTCCCAGCACTACTATACCCACCTCAACCCCCGGAATCAATCGAGAGTGGGGAGGAAATGTCCTGCGTAAAATTGTGAAGCTCCAATTACCAAATACTTTTTTTAAATGTATTCGGCGCCAACCCGGAGCCCTTTCGGGGGTCTCTGCGAATTCTTTCCTGTATTCTCAATGGAGTCATAAGAATGAATGGGAGAGCGTCTACAGACCATAATTGATGGCAAACCACACTCTCAGGCCAACTTTGGAGTCTCACCTTCAATCATAAGTTTTCAAAAAAATCACGCTAATAATATATACACTACATACTCGAGTGAATAATAAATATCAACTATAAAATAATAATAATAATAATTATAATAATAATAATAATATAATAATAATAATAATATTATCAATAATCGTTATTGCAGATAATAATAATTAATAATAATAAATAAATAATCAATAATAATAATATAAACTTACATTGTTCACTCCTACTGTAAATAACTTTATAATAGAAAATATACTAATTCTAATTTAAAACAACACATTTCCGATTGTATAATAAACGAATTTATTATATATATTATATATACTATAATATTAGTACTACTATATATATATTATATATATATGATAATATATATACCGCGGAGGAAAACAAAAACCCCCTCACGTTTTTATATACTCAGTACCACTATTATTATATTAATAATAAACAGAAGTAAAGAGTATATAATAATATATAACTCATAGATATCCATCTGGGTAAGTTACTTAACCGGAATACACGTGTGAGAGAGTAGAATGCATTAAGCCCAAGGAAGTATGACGAACAACCGTGGTCTTAATATTGAGAGTTAATAAAAAAAAACATTTTAAAAGGTAAATGTAATCACAGAAAAGGAATTAAAATTTTTTTATATTTGCTTCATCCCTCCCTCGTCCTCTTACATGCATAACCCTCAGTCTTGTGACGCGTCCCTATTGACAACCTGAACGAAAATATATTGGAGATGAATATACTGTGTAGAGTGGTAAGTAAGAGATGCAAATTATAGGCTACTATACACAACACGTGTGAGTTTGCCACGCTTTCTAAGAATTATTTTATCTTTATTTCCTATTTTTGTCTGGATACGCAATTAAGCGTGGTTGCTCTTGTGAGAGTATTGTCGTGTTCCCTTTCTCATGTTTGTCTCAGTTGATATTGGTTTAGTTGTCGTTGCTGCTTTGCGGATATAGTTTGTGTAGGTGGTCATAGCTCTTTGTTGATATTGGTGAATGTTATGTGTTGGTAGTAGTATATGGTAATATCAGTTTTTTGTTGGTTTATAGGTAGGCTAGCTATTATAGCACTTTTGTACTTTTTGGACTCATTTGTGAAGATATCTCTATATATATGGTTATATGTCCGCTAGACATAGTTGGATGTGAGTTGTTTGTTTATAGATGTGAGAGAGAGTGCTCTCTCGTATATATCTTTATGGCTCTAACGTCTAGTGTTGTGTTTATATTTACTTGGCAGCGGGCATGAGAGGTAATAGTGTGACTCATTTGGTTTATTACCACTAATGCGAACACACACACTTAACAACACACACAAATAAGAACAATATTTGATAGAAAGATGACCAACATTTTCTACCATACGTCCCTCATTTCACAACCTAGAACTGCTCTCTTATTTAAATGTATCATAGTAAAGCCTCACCATGCCACAAGAGAAAAAGATATTATTTCATTTCCACCTTTCTGGGTACCGCTCCTTCCGTGTATCCTTTAAGTGGTGAGAGTGTGTGTGCGCCATATATTATGAATGTAGGGGTTATATATATAAATAATAATATATAATATATAATATATATTATTATTATATATATATATTTGATATAAATATAATTATACGGTGTATATATGGTATCTATAGTGACCCTATATTTTATATTATTTTATTTAATTTGTATTGGTAGTTTATATAGTAGTATAAGGTGGATATTTATATAATATATGTAATATATAATATATATAAAGTAAATGAAGGAGCCTTATGGCCAATCATTTGCGGGGGAGTCAGTCGTCTTCCTCTGCGCTTTCTGATGTTGTATTTGCCGGTGGTTCCGGTCCGTATTCTATATCTTTATCAGCGTCTGTCTATAGCAGCGCGGGCGACTCTGTTCACCCCCGGTTGCAAAACGGTTTCCCGCTGGAATTTTTGCGGGGTTAGCCTGGGCTTTTATAAAATTCTTACATAATTGGTTGTTGTATTATCACTAAAGGTTCATGTCCCCTCACTCGCCTATACTGTTATTAATATTAACAAACTCCTATTTACTACTCATCTCCTCTCTCTCTCTCCTTCTCTCAAAGTACTCCGGGTAACGGTCTCGTCTCTCTTTCCCCTCCGTCATCCCCCCCGAAAGAACTCCCTCTGCGCCTCGCTCCTCTTTCTTTACCGTAAATCTCATACTCATCCATCCTTCTCTCTCTCTCTCTCTCTCTCTTCTCTCCTCCTCTCTCTCTCCGGAAATTACCACTTCCGAGAATTTCCCTTCCCCGACACAAACGGTTTTTTTTAAAACTCCTCCTCCCAAAAGCGGTACCCTCCTTTTCGGCCCCCCGTAATAATTCCCGG
>JABUQX010035416.1:5000-15000 GCA_015478945.1 Trachelipus rathkii
AACTATATTATATGTGATTTGTCTTCAAAAATGTTATGGAAGAATTCAATATTCCTAATAAAATTCATGTTATAGTAAGGATAACGCACCTAATATGGTGCAGGAGTACGCACAAGCAAGATGTCCAGAAATTACCTGCTTTTTTACACTTTTGACACTAGTCTCTCATGATGCCTATATTTTGAACAAAAGACGTAGAAAAAAATATAGTCCATATGCACAAATTCGTGGTCCATTTTAATCATCGCCCAAGCTATTTCCAAAGTATGAAGAATTCAATCTAGATTTAATTTAACAAAGCACAGATTTATTCAGGATAGACAACCAGATGTAATAGCCAGTATCAATATGCTTTCAAAAATTTTTGAACAAGAGACGGCTCTCATTTCATAGTGCAGTGATCATGTCAAGAACCTGTAATGCTTAAAACATATGGAACGTACTTGACAAAATTAATAAAAATACTTAAAAATTTTGTTTATTGTACAAATTTATTGAGCCAGCAAAGGAATCAATGGCATCGATAATAATATATGAAAATGATTTTTCATTTTTTTTGAAAAAGACGTCGAAAAAAAGAACAAAAAAGGACTATTTGAGGGACTTTGGGTCTACAGTATCAACATGGAAAATTCAGTAAAAATAGATTCAGAATTTACTTTTACTGATAAGAATCTTGTGCTTGCTACATATCTTGATCCACGCTTTAAAATACATTCTTGAGGATGTATTAGTAACAATATACAAGAGAGTGAAGTATATCTTAGCAATGGATGTGCGAAGAATATATATATATATATAAGGAAAGGATAACAGTTTCCACTACTTTAAACCAATTTTCAGATTGTTAGGCCAAGGAATCAATGGCATCGGCAATAATCACAATATGAAAATGATTTGCATTTTTTTTTTTAAAAGAGTACAAGAAAAAAAGAATATTTGAGGGACTTGGGTCTACATTATCAGCATGAAAAACTCGTAAAAATAGACTTCACATTTACTTTATGATAAGAAGTCTTGTGTTGCTAACTATCTTGATTCCACGCTTTAAATTCATACTTGAGGAATGTAATTATAACAATAATAAAAGTGGAAGATATTTCTTATAGCAATGGATTGTGCGAAGATATTGATGTTGTTAAAGGAAAGGAAAACACGTTTTCACTACTTTAAACCAATTTTCAGATTTTTTTCATTTATCAACAGAATGGGCGAAAAAAGTGATCTTGAAGATAATAGTTTTAACTTCGGTTTTGAAAGGAAAAATTATTTATAAGAGAAAAAGACTTAAAAACAGCAAAAACTCATTCCCAGGAGAAAGACACATATATTGAATGGGATTGAAAGATGTATAAAAATAGAGATCAGCCAATATAAAAAATATGAAACATTCAAAATCAGAAGTTCCTTACAAGTGGTGGTCATATGAATAAGGACCTTTCGAGCATTTGGGTGTTCTGTCTGCTAGAAATATTCAGAGCTCGTCCCCTTTTCCGTGGAAAGTGATAGACTCTTCAGAATTGGAGTGATCAATTATTTCTCCTAAAAAAATCGGATGCACTTAGAAACGGGAGAAATGTTAATCTTTTAGCACTACATTAAGAGTCATGATTGAACTACAAATAATAATGATAATTTTGCTTCAATGATCTTACTTTAGTAAATTAAAGCACGATTTTTTTTTTTAATCAAAAAAAAGAAAAAATTGTTCATGTTAATTGTATAGTTTTGTTAACTGATTGTATTATTTTTGCAGGATTTATTTAGATGGACCGATATACGTGTCATAAAAACTGGTTGCTTAATTATTTTCTTTATTTACTTTTCTTTATTTTATAAATGAGGAGAGAAATGCTGGAATTGTCCTTTTTTGTTATTTTATTATTTTTAAATGCTTACTTTAATTTAAGTTAATCTTTTAATGAGTTTCAGAATCTTTTTAGTTATTCAATATAAGATCCCACTATGATTGAGCAAAAGGGGGTAGTGTGGGGTTTATGAAAAAGTGCTAAAAAAACAGATGATGGATTATACTCAAATTTTAAGATGATGATTCGAATCGGAATCGGCACTTTTGACTGGTAATCGGAATCGGAATCGTCATCGTGCTGGAAATTTGAATCGTGCCCATCACTGATATATATTATATAATTATATAATATATATATATTATATATTTTATATATTATAATATATTATATAGTATATTATATATATTATAAATACTATATATATATATAATATTATATTATATATATATATATATATAATATATTATTACAATATTTTAATATTACTATATATATATATATAGTATACTATATATATATAATATATATTATATATACTATATATATATATATATAGTTATATTTATATATATATATATATATATATATATATATATATATTTTATGCCTAATGGGGGGGGGGAAAGAATTGTACAACGTACGTTCTGGTATCGATAAAGGTTGACTAAATTGCATTGATAGATGTGTGAGATCCCGCTCCACTTATTTATTACCTTAGAATGCTCAATGCATGCTCTCGGATTTCTGATGCATGTTTGCGCACCCCACCGCCTAGTTCGGGAAAGAAAAGTAAAACAAATATAATTATATAGTTATTATATATATATATATATATTAGATATATTATAATTATTATATATATATAGTATATATCATATATATATAATATATAAATATTACATATCTATATATATTTATATATATTCTATATATATATACTAATAATATATTATATATATTATATATATATATATATATAGGTAATATATATATTATATATATATATATATATATATGTATATATATAAATGATATATATTATATATATATATATATTTATATATATATATAATATATTTATGTATATATATATACGTATTATTATATATAATATATTATAATATATATATATATATATATATATATATTATTATATATATATATATATTAATATTATTTAAATATTATATATATAATATATATATATATATATATATATATAATATATTATAATTATATATAACTATATACAAATATAATATATTATAATAATTATTTTTATATATATTATATATATATATAGATATATTATAATTATATATATTATATATATATATAATAATATATATATATATATGACGTGTGTGTAATATATATATATATTATAATATAATAAATTTATAATATTATAAATTTTAAATATTATATATATATATATATATATATAATAATATATATATATTATTTATATATATATATATATAAATATTATATATATTATATATATATATATATATATATTATATTTACTTATATATATATATATTATAATTTATATATATATATATACGATATCTATATAGAATATATATATATATTATATATATTATATAATATAATATATATATATTATAAATTATATAATATATATAATATCTAATATATTATTATATATATATATATATTATATATATATGTTATTTGTATGTAATATCCAGTTTATATTATATAATATATAATTAATATATATATATGTATATATATTATATATAATTATTAAATATAGCTATATAGTATTATATATATATTACAGTATATTGTATATATTATTAGTATATATAAGTATATATATATATGATATAATATAATTATATATATATATTAGTATATATATATATATATAATATATATCTATTATTAATATAAATAATATATAATATATAGTATATTATATACTAATATATATATATATATTATTATTATTATATATATATAATATATATATATATATATATTATATATATATCTTTATATATATGATATAATGTTATATATATATATATATATACAATATATATATATATTATATATAAGTATATATATATATATATATATCTATTTATATTATATTATTTATTATATAATCTATTATATATTTATATATATTATTCTATTTTTATTAATATATTTATAATATATATCTATATAATATATATATATATAATATATATATACTATATATATATAATACTATATAATAATAATATACTAATATATATATATATATTAATCATTTATATTATATTTATATATATAATATATATATTATAATATATATATATAATATTATATATATATATATATATATTATATATATATTATATATATATAAATATATTATATAGTATATATATTTATTATATATTATTATATATATATATATTATATATAGATTATATATATATATATATATATATTTATAGTATATATAATATATATTAATATATAGATACTATTTGTATGTATATCCATTTATTTAGCATTTCTGCTACAGTTTAAATGCAGTTTCATTTTTTTTTTTTTTTTTTTTTTATTCTTTCATAATTTTTGAACATACTAGTATTGTTATTCCTATTTTTGTAAATAATTTGTAAATTTATATTTAATTTTTATTTTTCATGTATCTAACTTAGGATGTCATGGTTATTCTCGGCTATTTAAAATGATTATTTTTACATATGTTATAAAATGTTTAAGCACGAATTTGATGTCGATTTCTAAAAATGTTTTATCGTACCAAGAATTTAGATTATTGTATATGGACTGTATGTATATTATAAATTTAAAATACCGTCCATTTATTGGTATTCAAGGCCAAACGTAGTGAATTTTTTTAGTTATTCCAAATTAGTTCACACTGATATTGAGTATCGTACGTTCAATAAAGTTTTGTAGTTTTATGACATTTTAGTGTTTTAATTTTACTCTTCTTTTTAATTAAATTTTAATTAAATCTTTAAGAATTCACCAGATTTCCTTAATGCTTTTAATTCTTTTCTCGAGTTTCTTTGGATCATCCTAAAAGGAATTAATGCTGGGACTAACTATTTTAAAGCTTTAGTGCCAATATATTGCTACAATATCTAACACTATCTATTCTTTATTCAAGATTTTTTTTATATAAATAGATAGAATAACCTTTAGAGGAAGAGGTCACATTTCAAGATCCAAATCAGGTAAAATTTGATCGCTCCGCAAATATGTTCCAAAATCGAGATTGTAGATAGAAGCGTATATCTCAGACGTGACATTTTTTAACTAAGTAAATAAGATAGAAAAAATTAATTATTAAAAAATAAAATCACTAAAAAACCTCATTATAACAACGATTAACATCTAATAGAAAAATTTTGGATACGTAAAAAAATAAAATATTTAATTTTAACATATATTTTTTTCTTTAATTTACGCTTTGTAAGTTTTGTTACTCTTGAAACGGAAGTGACATGCTGTGGAATGCGATGATTTAATGTGTGTTGTTTGGTTTACTCATATGTATGAGACATGTAATATTTTTAGTAATTTGCTTCTATATATGAACGATTGGATATTTGCCCAAAGAGCAATAACATTATATTTCATGGTTTTTTTTGTAACATTTTTATTTAATATTATTCAAAACAAAATAACACACACACACACCACACACACACACCACACACTACGACACACACACACACACACGCATATGATATTTATATAGTATAGTATATAAGTATATATAAATTATATTATAGTATATAATATATAGTATATATACTCTATATATTATTATATTTTATTAATATATATATATGTATATAAATTATATATTATTTCTGATATATACATATATATATAATATATATATAATATAGTAATATATATTATATATATATATAGTATATTTATATATATAATTATATATTCATATATATTATTATATATTATAATATTATATTATATATATATAGGTATATATATGATATATATATATATATATATATACTATATAAAATATATATTATATATATATATATATAATATATATATATATATATATATATTATATATATATCTATGGTAGTAAGTCTGTCTTCTAATCAGATACCATAAAGTGGTTTACATGAAATTATTGCAATGAGTTTCCGCTTTTTATTATTCTTATGTACACTTTCAGCTTAGTACTTTTATTACTTTAGGCATACTTATAATTGTTTAGTAGTTTTATTATTAAAGAAAACATAATTTTCTTACCTTAGAAAAGTGTATTGATACTGTTAATATAAATTTTGGATATAGTATATAATTTTAATGTATTAAATATGTTATATAATATATTATATTATTATATAATATATATACTAAGATATATATATATTATATCTATATATTATATATAATATATATATATATATATATACTATATTTTATATATAGTTATATAATATTATAGTATTAATTATTATATTAGCGGTAAGAAAATATTTTAACTTAAATTTTAATTTTATTTTCCTTGCTCACGTGCATTTAAAATTTCGCAGTTTTCTGATGATATCGAAATCTCACCTCAGTTATTCATGGTATCACAAAAAAGCTTTATCTCAACAAATATATATTAGGGACATTAATGATGGAGGCCATTTTGTTGTCGTAGAATTGAAGTGGAATTAAATATTTGCATAATGTTATGGGAATTAGATAGAGGGGATAATCGAATTTCAATTAACAGTTTAGAGCTAACTTCACTAATTGAAGTTTTCATATAATAAACAACCATTTTAAAGAGCAACAACAACTTATATAATATTATATTATTTAATAATATATATTATATATATACTATATATATATATATTATATATGTATATTATGTTTACTTATATTACATAATAAATTATTATAATCCATATTTATACTGCATATTATATATTATGTCAAATTTGTAGAAACTGTACTGTGACTACCGAGGTACTTAACTTATACTAACATAACCTAACCTAACTGTAACCTAACTAAACCTAAATTAATTTTCATTATATCCAGTTTGTGATCAAGGAAAACTAGAGGAGGTGTATGGTTTTGTAGCTAGTCCTGTGATGTGGTGACTATATTCCTTCACTAGTTACAGTACATGTTTTCTACAATTTGCCTATATATATATATATTTTATATATATATATTATATATATATATATATAATATAGATATATATATAATATATTAATATAGTATATATATTTATATTATATATCGTATATATATAGTATATAAATTTTAAAGTGTATAGCTGATATGATGCTCAAAATTGCTCATTATAGTTACAGCTATAAATTTATAATATTATATATATATATATATATATATATAATATATATATATATATATATATATTATTATGTATATATACATATAATATACTATATATATATATCATATATAATATATTAGTATATAATATAATATATATAATTATTTATATTATATATAATATATATTATATATTATATAATATAATAATATATATTAATATTATATATATACTATTATCATATATATATTATAATATTATATATTACTAATATATATATATATATATATATATATTATATATATAAATATATATAATATATATATATTATATTTATATATATAATATATTATAATATATATATACTATATTATATATATTATATATTATATATAAATTATAATAGTAATTATATACTATATATATAGTATTATATATATTATATATATAATATATATATATATACGATATTATACATATATAATATTTATATATATATATATATTTATATATAGTATCTATATATAATATTATATATATATAATGATTATTATATATATATATATATATATTTCAAATATATATTTATAGCTTTAGTATAATGCAATTAAAACCCAAGATACAATAATTAATTTTTTTATAATATATATATATATAATATGATAATATATATAATATATATATATATTATATATATTTATATATATATGAGTGCTCTGTACAAGTACTTCTCAAGGTTTTAATCTCTTTCCCTTAGTATCATATCCTATTCAAGTTAAACTAGAGACACTAACTCTCCTTTTATTTTTTAAAAGCAAGTTTTTCTTCCTACTCTTAAATGTTATAAAATTTTTACATATTCTTCTGTTCTTATGAGGAACTGTTAACTGTTTATTAGTCAAATTGTATTACACAGAATGGGTTTTCTTAATATTTTAAGCTTCATTTGCATGTCAAGGTATTATTAAAGTTTTTTTTTTTTCAACAATTTTATGATTTAGAATATCTTATAACAAAAATTATCGTTGATGCCGTATTTCTCCTAATACTAAATAAAGCTATTCAAGATTTCAACCTGGAATCTTCCGTAAAATGGCTTAATTAAGCCCCGAAACAAATATAGCCTCGGCTACGAGATACCCCTGTTCAGTGTTTCAAGATTTTAAAGTATTTTCATTTTGAAGCAATACACTTCCGCTAAATTAATAAAAGCACACTGCAGTACGATTCTTCGGTGAAATTTGCGATGCTTTTTTAATAATTCATGAAAAAATTCGTTCCAATAGGGAAAAAAAAGTGAATGAGACATTTGGCTCCTGAGGGAAGAGTTATGTTTAATAATGAATGAGAAAGTCTACTCAAATGATAGGTCAATACTTTTTATTTTATTTTTAATTTTAGATTTTATAGATTTCTTGTTATTGATTTAGCATTTTAGGAAAAAAAATATATACCTTTAGGGCCTCTTTCCCCATTTGAATTTACCTTAAATTTAAGCTAAAACTAGATAAATTCTTAGATTTAAATTAAATATATATATATATATATAATATATATATATATATAATATATATATATATATATATATATATATAATATATATATATATATATATATATATATATATATATATATATATATATATACATACATATACATACATACATATACCATACATACATATCATACATACATTACCATACATACCATTATACATATATATAAATATATATATACCTATATATATATATATTATAATATATATATATATATATATAATATATATATAATATATATATATATATATATTATATATATATATATATATATATATATCTTATATAAATATATATAATATATATATATATAAATATATATATATATATATATATATATATCTATATATATATAAATATGTTTTCTCTATTTATATATATAAATTGTATTTTTTAAATATATATATATAATATATATATATATATACTCAGGGCGGCTCGTGGCCTGGTTGCAGGTTTGCGCAACCACCATTTTATAACACTAGCAAGCTAGGGTGCAGACTAATTTATAATTTTTTATTCTTTAATTTTTTAATAGGATTAAATATTAAAAAAATTAAATTGCATCTTATTATAATAACATCCCAATGATTTATTATTTAATGAAAAAAAAAGCCGTCATTGAATAGCTGTTATTCAAATGTCAAACCAATATGATTGTTGCAGACACTTTACAACACATGTCAATTAAATTTTGAACGAGAAGAATGTGTGTGAAAATATATCGCGTCAACGTTTTATACCTACAACAGGTGGTTGTATATGAAGAACAACCGCTTGTTTTTCTTAAAACTGGATCCTCCCCTTAATAACTGAAATTCAAATTTGCCCGTACGAAACAATTATAAAATTAGCGTTCAACATGTTAAAATTCATCGTCCCAGGGAAATGATACATTGTGGATAGGTTGCAAATCAGTTTGCTTTTAAGCGTTAAAGTGCGTAGGCTTAGTATAGTTTTGTCAGAACTCTTGCCTTTATAATTAAATGAATAATCGTAAAAAAAAAAATATAATAATAATAGCATTTAAAATAATTTTATTAATTTTTTTTTTATTAAACAGTGGTTATAGGCCTATTTAATTATAATTTATCGTGCAAAATGAACTTTGATTTTGAATATGATTATGATTTTGAACAACTGATGGTGGATTTGAAACTCTTATTTGATTGTTGTATTTAAAATTAGTAATATTTCCAAATGGAATAATAGAACACTCTCTTAACTTAAAGCAAGGCTTATTTGAAAAATTAATTTTTTAAACTTTTTTTTTTTTGCAATTA
>JABUQX010035416.1:20000-22500 GCA_015478945.1 Trachelipus rathkii
ATCCGTTTTCGACATCGCTGCACATTTTATTTCAGTAAAAGAACTTCAAACCTATAAAAATATTAAAAAACAAGTCCTAATTATTTATTTAAATCTATCTAACCTTAAATAACTTAATTAACCTTACTTAACCTAACCAAACTTAAATATATACTAATTAAAGATTCCAAATTTTTGAAATTATAGGGAAAAAGTAACCTACGTCAATGATTTCGAGCACAACAAACAAATAAATAGAAACTGGCAACACTAAATTTTTTCAGGAAGTGTTGGGCTATGTAAACTTTAACAATATATATATATATATATATATATACATATATATATTTATCATACATATAACTATATATATAATCTAGTATATATATATTATATATATATATATAATATCTATATATAATATACTATATATATATATATTATATACATATACATATACATATACATAATATATATATATATATATATTATATCTATATATATATCTATATACTATATTCTATATATATATATATAAAAAATATATATATAAAAAACAGATATATAGTATATATATATATATATAATATATAATAATAATAGATTACATATATTTATATATATATATATATTATATATATATTATATATATATATATAAATATATATATAATATATATATAATATATATATATATTATATATATTATATATAATTATATATTATATCCTGTACTGTATATACATTAAAAAGGTCACATCTCACAGGCAGTGCCCTATTTTAGGGGGAGAATACTGTAGGTAATTTCTACTAGGCATCCGACTCTGTCGCTTCTGCCGATACTTAAGGTAGCGTGATATATATATATACTATATATCTATATATATATAACTATATTATATATATATATATATTTAATATATATATATATATAATATATATATATATATATATTATATATATATATATCATATATTATGGGGGTGGTAGGGGAAGGTGTTAGAATGATCAACAATGGAAGAGAGTGGAGGGTGCCTTACCTATTATATGAGGAAGATTTGGTTTTGTGTGGCGAATCTGAAAAGATTTGGAGAGGATTGGTAGAGGGATTTGACAAGGGGTGTAAAAGGAGGGGTTTGAAAGTAAACGTAGATAAGAGTAAGGTTATGGTTGTGGGTGAGGACAGTTCTCGGTGTGAAGTTACGTTGGATGGTGAGAAACTGGAACAAGTGTCTGAGTTTAAATATTTAGGATATATGTTGGATGAAAAGAGAACGGATGCTGCAGAGTGTCGTAGGAATGTTGTAAATGATAGGGAGGTGGCTGGTGCAGTTAAATCTTTGGCAGATGTAAAAGGCCTTGAGTGGGCTAGGGTCTTACATGAGGGTATGTTGCTAGATGTGTTAATGTATAGTAGTGAAACTATGGTCTGGAATAAGAGGTATAGATCTAAAGTACAATGTGTTTAGAGGGACAGTCTTTGGGGTGTGTTAGGTGTGAGAAGAATTGATAAAATGAGGAATGAACGCAATAGGGAGTTGAGAGATGTGAAGAAAGTAGTAAATGAGAGAATAAACGAAAGTACTTTGAGATGGTTTGGTCATGTGGAAAGGATGGACGATAATCGGTTGGTTAAGCGGATGTGTAGTGGTGAGTGTGCTGCGGGAATCGACCGGCTGGGAGACAGAAGAAAAATGGATTGAGTCAGTAAATTAATTCCTGGAGGAGAGGAATGTGAGTTTGGCAGAGGAGAGAAGAAATGTGCATAATAGTATCGGATGGCCGGGTTTTGTGAGGGGGTATGGTTAGGGCCCGCACCTGTGCCAAGGGATGAACCCTACATTGACGAGATGCCACAGTGAGGGTCCGTCGCAATCCCTTAAGGCTCTAGGGTGGATTTTTCTGACTGCGGTGAGTTCTCACTAAAAGGTATGAAGGGGGTGGTAAGGCTTGGCTTTCTTTTCGACTTGCGTCATATTCTTCTACTACTTTTCTGTTTCCGGTGCATGAAACAAACTTTACCCCCCCAGTCAATGGGGATAGAAGGTGGGTGATAATGATGATGATGATGATGATTATATATATATAAGTAGTAGGACCCGGATATTGTTAGTGTCCCGGGCCCCCGCAGAATCCTAGGATTTTGGCCTTGACCTTTTTTGACCTTGACCTTTTTGAGCCCAATTTTTTACCTGACCTTGACCTTTTTGGCCTTGACCTTTTTTGGCCTTGACCTTTTTGAAGCCCCTTCGAAGAAGGGGCTAGCCAGACGGAGGGGAAGCCTCCGTCGTACGTATTGATCCCTATTTTTGGCCCCCCTTTGGTCTTTCATGGGTCAATTTTGGCCAACGCTAATTTTTGGCCTTGACCTTTTTTGGCAACCTTAATTTTTTTTGGTCAACCCTACTTTTACCTGACCTTGATAGCATTTCTGACCTGGATATCCTGACCTTGATACCATTTCAGACCTTGATACCGTATCAAGGTTTGTACCGACCCTAACTTGAACGCCTGTATGTATC
>JABUQX010035416.1:25000-26382 GCA_015478945.1 Trachelipus rathkii
TTTTATTCAAACATTTTCGCATCCTAAAATTGAACTCATTCAGACCTATATTTTAACCAATATTTAATATTAATCATTATTTTTTCTTTTATATTTTTTTACTTAATACTTTTTAATTTATAAATTTTTAAAATTGTATGTAAGAAAGAAAACAAAAGCCCAGAAAAACAAAAAAAAAAAGTGGACTGATTATATCATTTTATTTTACTACAATTGTACGAAATTTTATAAAAAATATACTTCACAGACCTAAAGCAGTAAATCAGTAAATCAATAGGGTGTACTAACCCGAGGGATTAGTATGCTTTTTTGTTTTACTGTTTTTAACTGCTTTAACTCACTGTTTTACTGCTTTAACCCATATTTAATCAACATTACATTACCTTAAAGCAGTAATCAATTCATCATAGAGGTGTTAACCTACACCAAAGGGATTAGTAAAGCTTTTTTTACCTGTTTACTGCTTTAACTGCATATGTTTTTACTGCTTAAACTCACATATTTATTAACATTACATACCTAAAGCAGTAAATACCGTACAATCATAGAGGTGTTCACCTAACACTAAAGGATTAGTAGGGCTTTTTGTTTTCTGTTTTAACTGGCTTTAACTCATATGTTTACTGCTTTAACTCACATATTTAATAACATTACATTCCTTAAAGCAGTAAATCAGTACATCAATAGAGGTTCCCTAACACAAAGGGATTAGTATGCTTTTGTTTTACTCCTTCATGTATTACTGCTTTAACTCATATGTTTTTACTGCTTTAACTCATTAACTCATGTTTTACTGCTTAACTCATATATTTATTAACATTATGTTTTTTTATTTTGTTTTAATACTTTTTACTTAATTTTTATTATTTTATTATTTTATTTTATTTTTTTATTTTTTTTTTATAATTTTTATTTTATTTTTATTATTTTATTTTTATTTTTATTTTTTATTTTATTTTTAATTATTTTATTTTATTTTATTATTATACTTAGTGTTATTTACTCCATGCCTATTGTTATTATTATTTCACAACCACACCCACCCACACACACACACACACACACACACACACACACATACACCCACACCCACACACACATACACACACAACACGCGAACCTGTTTAAACAATTCACACACTCACTTACACATATACCGTATAATTTATTAAAACAATTTTATGTTTTTATTAAACACGTACATTTATAGTACTCATATCACTTATAACTAAAATTATTTAAAAGTTTCTTAAAACTTCTATAATAAATCAATCATTATCTTTGAACAAAGAATTTATTATTAACTGTTAATACTTTTGTTTATAAATTTTATAACTATCAAGTTTTTTAAAATAATTTTTAACTAAAATTTTATGAAATTT
>JABUQX010035417.1:10000-30013 GCA_015478945.1 Trachelipus rathkii
GTCTTCTCCTTTAATTACGCGCGCGCGCACCTCCCACTCCCAGGTAGTGTCGGGCATTTCCGATCGGTCGCACGAAAATATTATCCATCTATCGGTGATAGCGACTCCAACGGTTTTATTAATCTTTTTAGGTTTATTGTTAATTTTAAAACTAGGTACTTCGAACTTCAGCGCGGAAATATCGCACCCCTTTAATATTTCGAGGAAACGCTCGTTTCTTCTATCATCGTCGTTCTTTTTCGTATTCCAACAATAACAATATAATTTACTATTAATATCACCGTTGAAGAAAAACGATTTAGAAACGTGAATTAAACGATTCGTCGTACTAGGGGAGAAGAATTGGCCGTAATTTACGGGGGTTCGAGAATGGATTAAGCGAATTAATTCTTTTGATTCCGAAACGAATTTTAGCGGCAGGGTAGCGCGGTTTTCGGTAAATATCACCGTCGCCTCGACGCCGTATATTTCTTCCATCGAAATCGTGTTATCGAGGAGCGGTAAATATTTATGAAAACGATATATATTAATATATATATATATATATAGTTGCTAAATATTTATATTATATTATTTATTATATATTAATATATATTATAAATATAATATATTATATAATTATTATATATAATCATCATATCATCATCATCATATCATCATCATCACCATTTATCTCCCAAGACTGAGCAAGGTGACGGTAACATATACGGTGTTGTGTAAACAGTTTAAAAATATAGAAGAATATGAAGCAAGTAAAAAAGAAAGCCCAGCCTGAAAGCCCAACCTTTATTGAGAACTCGTCGCAGGTCCAAAAAAATCCCACCCTACAGCTACGACGCGATGGCCCCACTATGACCTCTCGTCATGTGCGGTTCATTCCTTGGCCCCGTGCCTTACAACATACTCTCGACAAAACTCAATTCACTTCTGTTATGCACTTTCTTCTCGCTCTGCCAAACTCACATTTTCTCTTCCAGGCATTCTTTTCTGACTCATTCCACTTCATTTGTTCCCGATCCGGGTCGATTCCAACACACTTACCATCTATCTCCATTTACCGACCGTTCTGTCATCGCATGCCTTTCCACATTGACTAAACCATTAACGTACTTTCATTTATTCTCTCATTTAACCCAATCTTCCACTCTAACAACTTTCTAATTACGTTCATTCCTAGTTACATTTCTTTTCCACTAACACTCACTAAGATTGCCATCTGAACATATTTGAAATGTAGATCTATACTCTTATCCAGACCATGAGTCCCCTACTTATTCATTAACCGGTAACACATCTCTCATTAAGACCCTAGCGCACTCACAGATTTAGTCTCTTTACATCCAACAACGATTTGATTGCACCAGCCACCTTAGTGCATTCACAATTTCCTACTACAACTCTGCATCATTCCGCTCCCTTTTCATTCAACATATATCATAAATATTTAAATTCAGACACTTTTCCAGCTGTCAACGCATCTTAATATAAATTCAACACTGGGTCTGTAGCTCACTCATACCATAATCTTACTATTATCTATTACGTTTACTTTCAACCATTTCTTTTTCACAACCCTATCAAATCTTCTCATTTCCTCTCAACTCTCTTCAGATTCGCCCACACAAAACCAAATGATCCTCATATAATGTAGGAAATCCTCCACTGAAACATTCTCCCTCATTCAACTCTATCCTTGTCACCGCCTACCGTCTAATTCTTTCCAATACCTCATCCTATAATACAGGATGGATTGCTAAAAACTATTATCTACATCCTCTGTCTCACTGCGCATTTTTAATATAAATAATCATTCGACCTTATTATTCTTACTAGACACCTCACCTATCGTCATAGCATACTTTGATATATTCAGAAGTTACACCTACATAATACTAACACCTGCCATAGTATTCCCTATTATGCTATTATAATCGCCTTGTTTTGCACAACACCAACATTTGAACTGCAGCCACCTTAGTGCATTCACATTTTCCTACTACACTCTGCATCATCCGCGATCCATTTTATTCAACCAATATTAATCATGTAATTTTAAAATTCAGACTTTTCCCCAGCTTGGCTTCACCATCTAACTATAATCAACACTGAGGTTGTCCTACTCATACCCATATCTTTACTCTTATCTATCCGTTTACTTTCACTCTTGCTTTACACAGCCTAGGCCAATATTCTCTAGTATCCTCATTCAAACTCTCTTCAGATTCGACCCACAAAACCAACATCCTCATATAATAGGTACTGAATCCTCCACTCTCATCCATTCTCCATCATTCTACTATCCTTTGTCAACCCTACCTCTAATTCTTTAACCTCATCCATATACAGATTGGATTGCTAAGGAGACATACACATTCCCTATTCACTCCGCTATTTGTAATATTAAAATATCACTTCGACTATTTATGGGTTCTTACCATTGTCACGCTTCACTATTCGTCAATACATACTTTTGATTCTATTCAAGAAGCTTACACCACTCCATATCACAACACCTTGCATAGATTCCAATTAATCCTATAATCGCTTTTGCAATCATAAATTCCCTTAAATACCAGATTTATTCTTTCCTCCTCATTTCCCATCATTTGTTTCAATGCAGATTTGATCCACAGCATCCTCTTACCCCACTTTCTACACGCACCTTATTCTTCCACAAATTAGTTCTTCACGTCATTCGACGCACTCTCTCAAACAAAATATCAACATATATCTTCCTACACAAAATACACTTATTACGCTATAAGACTTGACGTTACTATTTCCCCTTACCTTTATAATAAAGTACGTAATTATTTGACTCGCTCCAATCCCTCGGAATATACCTCCATAAACGCTTTGTTAATATCAACTTCAAAGCAATGATCACTCATGCTCGCATTAGTATATATTATTAATATATATTATATAAATAGTAATATATATATATATATTATATATATATATTATATATATTATATATATATATATGAAATGTGTGTGTTTTGGCGAATCTGAAGAGTTGAGAGGATTGGTAGAGAAGCTTTGAGGGTTTGTAAAGGATGGGTTTGAAAGTAACGTAGATAAGAGTATAAGGTTATGGTATGAGTGAGGAAAGTCATCGGTGTGAAGTTTTATGCTAGATGTGTGAATACAGCTTGAAACAATGTGATGATTTTAACTTTTAGGATATATATATTATATGTGTGACGAAAAGGGAAACGATATGCTCGAGTGTAGTAGGTAATGTTGTGAATTGGCGAAGGAGGCGTGCAATTAATCTGTGGATGTAAAGGACTAGCTTGAGTGCGCTAGTGTCCTGCGTGATGGTAAGTTGTTACTTTTAATGTTAGTATGTACAGAACTAGTCTGGAATAAGAAGTATAGATCTAAACTACAATGTGTTAGAGACAATCTTAGGGCGTGTTGAGGTGTGAGAATTGATATAAATCGGATGAAAGTATTTACAGAGTTGTAATTGTATGAAAAAAGGGATATAATGAGAGAAATAAAATGAAAGTTACGTTTGATGTTGTCATTGGAAAAAAATGGATATGTGTTGGTTAGCGGAGTTAGTGGTGAGTGTGTGGAATTGAACTGGCTGGGAGAGCCGAAGGATAAAACGGATGAGTTAGCTACAAGTATGTCTGGAGGAGTGAAATGTGAGTTTAGCAGGGGCGAGAAAAAAGTGCATAATAGGAGTGAATGCAGGGTTTTGTGAGGGTGTATGTTTGTGCGGCAGTCTGGGCCAGGGATAAACCCACATTGGCAGATGCCATATGAGGGTCTATCGCGGTCCCGTTAAGCTCTAGTTGATTTTCTGTGCGGCGAGTTCCCACATACGGTTAAAACGGAGTAGTGCGGGGTTTTCTTTTCGTACTGAGTTGTCATATTCTTACTACTACTTTCTTTTGTTTTGTACATTGTTACGCCATTACCAGTTCTTGGGGGAAAAAAGGTGTTTGATGAATGCAACTATTAAGTATATATATATATATATATATATATATATAATATATATTTTATATTATAATATATATATATATATATAATGACATACTTTACATTCATATTTGGGAATCAACAGATTAACATTAATAAAAAATAATAATGAGCAAATTTGAAAATGATTAAAAGAAATAAAAAATATTGGCAAGTAAAAAATGCCAAAAGTACTTGCAGTACTTGCAAGTACCAAGTACAAAAGGCTCATGTACAAGTACAGAGTACAAGTATCGGGTTTTAGAAACTTGCAAGTAACAAGTACTCGCCAATAATGTAGCGTTAAGTACAGACGTACGAAGTACAAGTACTTGTACTTGAAACCAATATATATATATTATATAGTTATATATATATATATATATAATATATATATATAATATATTATTATATATATATATAATTATATATATATGATTTATATAAATAATATATATATATAGTAATTATATATATATCTTAATACTATAATAAAATATATTATATATATATATAATACTATATATTAATAATATAATAAATATATTATATAGTATTATATATATATATATATTATAATAATATTATAATATATAATATATAAAATATATAATATATTATTAAATATATAATAACAATATATAACAATATAAATATATAATATACGAATGAAATAGCAATATAAGTATATATATATATATATCATATGTATATATATAATATATATATGATGATATATATATATATATATTATATATATATATATTATAATATATATAAATAATAATTATAAATATTATCAAGATATATACATATAATAATATGATTAAATATATATTTAACAATATATATATATATGCATATATATAAAATATATATATATAATATATTATAATTATAATATTATAAATAATATATTAATATTATATATATTATATATTATATAGTATATATAAATTATATAATATATTATATAATTATATAATATAACTTAATATATGTATATATATATATATATAGTATATATTAGTATATATATATATAGTACATAATATAATATATATATATATATATACTATAAATAAATATAAATATATATATTTATATATATATTTAATATGAATATACTTATAATATATATATATACTATATATATATATATATATTGATATATTATATATATTAATATGTATATAAATATTATATTTCTCTATATATAATTGATAATTAATTATATATTTATTATCTATATATATATATATATAATTATATTAATATATATATATATATATATATATTATTAATATATATATAATATATTAATATATTATATCTATACTTTATATATATATAAGTATATAATATATATATATATACATTATATTATTATATATCTAAATATATTTATATAAATATATTATTTATTATATAGTTGAGAAGGTAACTAATATTTCGTCTAATATGTAAGAGTACCAACAATGATATCGTATTTACTATAATTCTTACTCATATGGACTAACATCTAATGATTGGTATTTAGGTTGACATTACCAACAAGGTTAAAAGAGTAAATACATAGACACAAGTGATTATAATATAATATAATATATATATATATAATATAGTAATATATATATAATATAGAATATATATAATATATATATATAGTAGTATAATATATATCTTTGTTCAATAACATTATTTTAACACAACAATGACTATATACATCACAGTATCACACTTAACTTTGCCGACAACTCACACGCCACATGCACAATTATATATTATATATAGTATATATATTTATATATAATTTATATATTTTTATTATATATATATTATATATATTATATATAATATATAAAATATATATATATAATATATATATAATTATATATATATACATATATATAATATATATATATTATATATAATATATATATATAATATTATATATATATATATATATATATAGTATAGTTATATATATAATTATTTATATCATATAATATATATATATACAGCATTTTAGTCCCAAGCCATATTTTTAAGAGTTTGTCTGTATTTCTGTTGTTAGTCCTATTTGTCTGCTCTTATTTTTCAGCATTTATTTCATGTTCTTATTGCATGAAGATAAATCTTAAATTGATTTAAAGTAAATTATATAGATTTCACTCTGGAAGTGTTCGATAAATTTTATCATTATTATTGTAAGCACACATACACACACACCACACACACACACACACACACAAACCAGATACACACCCAACCAGACATATACGAGTAATATATATATATATATATATATATATATACTATATAATATTTTATATATTATTAATATATATTATATATAAAAACAATATATAAGAATATATAATTTATTATAATAAATTATTATAATATATTTATATATTAATATAATTATATTTATTTATGTGTATATATTATAATTTATATATATATAATATATTATATATTAATATATAATATATATAATATATATAATATATTATATATATAATATATATATAAATATATTATATATATCATATATATATATAATATATTATATAATATATATATATATTATATATAATAGTATATATATATATACTTATATATATATATATATAGTATATATATATAATTATAATATAGTATATATATATAAATATATATATATTATATATATATACTATATATATATATATATATAATAATATATATACTAATATAAGTTATATTATATATTATATTATTATTAATATAATTATATTATATTTATAATATATATAATATCTATACTATATATATATATATTATATAATATATATATCATATTATATATATATATATAATATGTATATAGATATATATATATTTATATATAATATATTTGAAATATCTGTGTTGATATTTATGAAAAAGAAAATATATAATTTGTTGAATTTTGAAGTTTGTGTTGACAAAGAATTTAGTTAGAATAGTTAAATTGAGTAATTTGGAAGTGTTCATTAGTTATTACTATTACGTTTATTAATTATTATTATTATGTATTATTATATTATTATTATTATTATGTATATTATTATTATTCCATTATATTTATTATATTATTATTATTTTATTATTATTATTATATTATTATTATTATTATTATTATATTATTATTATTATTATTATTGATTATATATTTATTATTATTAGTTTTATTTATTATTATTTGTATTATTATATTATTATTATTATTAATTATTATATATTATTAATTATTAATTATTATTATTATTATTATTATTATTATTATTATTATTATTATTATTATTATTATTATTATTATTATTATTATTATTATTATTATTATTATTATTATTATTATTATATTTTTATATTATTATTATTAATTATTGTCATTATATTTTTATTATGTATATTAATTTATTAATATTATTATATTATTATATTATTATTATTATTATATTATTATTATTATTATTATTATTATTTATTAATTTTTATTTTTATTTTTAATATATTTTATTTTTTTTCTTTTTCTTTTTTTTTTTTTGTTAATAAGAAAAATGTATTATTATTAATTATATTATTATTATTATTATTTATTATTATATTATTATATATTTATTATTATTTTATATTATTATATATTAATTATTATATTATTATTGATATTTTTATATTATTATTAGTATATATTATAATTATTATTATTTATATTATTATTATTATAATTATATTATTATATTATATTATTATTATTTTATATTATGATTAGTATTATTTATTATTATTATCATTATTATTATTATTATTATTTTATATTATTATTATTATTATTATAATTATTATTCTATATTATTATTATTATTATTTATTCATTATTATTATTATTATTTATCTTATGTATTATTATTATTATTATTCTATTTTTATATATTTTATTATTATTCTTATTATATTATTATTTATTATTATTTTTTATTATTATATTTATTATTAATGATTTTTATTATTATATTCTTACTACTATTATCACCGTCGTATTATTATATTTTAATATATTTCCTTAATATTAAATTTCCTTATTTAAATTGTTATATTATATTATTATTATTATTATTATTATCTTTTATTATTTTAATATTATTATTATATTCTTATTATTTATTATATTATTATTAATTATTATTATTATTATGTATTATTTTATTTATTATTATTATATTATTATTATATTATTATTATATATTATTTTTATTTTTTATTTTTATTTTTATTTTTAATTTTTTTTTTATTATATTATTAGTATATTATTCTTAATATTAAATTCTTATTAAATTGTTATGATTATATTATTATATTATTATTATATTATTATATTTTTATTATTAGTATTATATTTATTATCATTATTGATATTATTTATATTATTATTTCTGCTGCGTCTAGTTATAATCTAGTTATCTATATCTATCTATATTTTTATTATTATAATTATTATTATTATAGTTATTATGTTATTATTATTATTTATTATATTATTAGTATTATTATATTATTATTATTATATAATATTATTATTATTTTATTATTATTTTTTTATTATTTATTATATATTATATTATTATAAATCTTATATATATATTATTATTATATTATTTTATATATTATTTTATATTATATTATACTAATATTATTATATTATTATTATTATTATATATTTATTATTATTATTATTATTATTTATTTATTATTATTATACTTATTATTATTATTATTATTATTATTATTATTTATTATTAATTATTATTATTATTTGTTATTAATTATTATTATTAATTATTAATTATTATTATTATTATTATGTGTATTATTATTATTATTAATTTATTATTATTATTTATTTTATTTTATTATATTATTATTATTTATTAATTATGTTAAATATTATTTCTTTTATTGAGTTATTAGTTAATGATTTGCTTGTGAATAAGGATTAAGATTATTCAGGGGTGTATAATATAATCTAATATGTTGGGCTCCATAGGGGCGAAATTACTGTCAAAAATTAAAGACATTGTATTTTGCTTGTTGATAACATGGAATATGTAATTCATTGGCAGAAAAACGTTTTCAAAACAACACAATCAATCAGTTATATTATTATTATTATATTGATTATATTCATTATTATTATTATTATATTATTGATTATTATTATATTATTATTATTATTATTTATTATTTATATGTTTTTATATTAATTATTATTATTATTAAATATATATGGGGTAATTAATTTCTTTCTTACATGCCCTATAACGAGAATTGTAAGAACTTTGACTGGGGGGATAGTAAGCTTTAAACGGAAATATGTCGACGCCTAAAGCAACACATTATATTGCAGCAGAAAGACAATATCAGGAAGGCTCAAATCCCAAACATTATTTAGTCCATTAATTTAATGTGTGCATCTTGCAACCACCTTCTAATATCTTAGTAGCAATGTGAATTGTTGCCATTTTTTTAAAACTGATAGAAGGTTGGAAATTTTGGCAGCATTTTATATGTAAGTGCAGACTGTCTAATAGTATAGAGTGAGATGTATGTTAAGAAGGGAATGCAGTGCCTACTGAATATATATAAAAACATCTCAATATTTTTATCGAGAACACTTGGTGGAATAACCTCTGAACCAGAGGGAGTGAAAAGGCCGGATCATTATGCACTGAGGGATATTAAAAATAACGCCCGAACTTACACTCTTATATCAATATATAGGTATTATAGTATATTATATATATATATAATATATATACTATATATATACTATATATGATTATATATATTGTATAATATATATATGATATATATATACATATTATATCTATATATATATTTATTATATATAATTATATTATAATTAATTATATATATATATATTATATATATATATATATATAATATATTTATATTATATATTAGTATATGATATATATATAATATATATATAATATATGATATTATATATAATATTATATATTATAATATATATATAATTTATAAATATATTGTATTATTATATATATATATATATAAAATATATATATTAAATATATTATATCTATATATATATATAGTATATATACTGTTTATATATATATAGTAGTATCCTATATCATATATATATATATATTTAGTATTATCATTATATATATATATATATACTATATTATATAATATATATTAGTATATATATATATTATAACTGTTTATATATATATATATATATATATATATATTAGTATATACTATATAGTATATATATATAATATACTATTATATTATATATTATATAATATATATATATATATAGATATATATTATATATTTAGATATATATATATATTATATATATGATATATATTATTATATAACTATATATTATAATATAATAATATATATAATGTCATATAATATATAGTATATTATATATATATATAATATATATAATATATATATATATATTATATTATATATATATATATATATATATATATATATATATATATATAATATATATATAAATATATATATATATAATAATTATATATATATATATATTATATATATATATTATATAATATATATTTATATATATATATATATATTATATATATATATATTCCTATTTACCTATCCTATAGAATTTATGACACTTGCTTTCATCCAATTTCAACCCCCTCTCCATCTCTAACTGCACTCCTGTAACCATACAAACTTCTCATTTAGTGCCACCCTGACACCTTTCTTGCAATGCTTACCACCGATCACGTAAAGTAACCCATCCCCATCTTTATTTTCCATCCCCGCAACTCCCAATTTACTATTCTTCTATGCATTACGAATATAATAAATCGCTCTTTTTATGACCATATGCAGTATTTACCTTCTCAAAAGTTGTGTTGCATCGATTGAAAATTACGCCATTAAAGTTTAGATACTGCAAAACATTGTAACTCTTTCCAGATTCCTTTGTTAAGTCAACAATTGTAACTTATATACTTTTATATATATATATATATAATATAATATATAATATATATTATATTAATAATATTATATATATATAATATATATAATAATATATATAGTATTATATATATAAGTAATAATATAATTATATGTAATATTATATATATTATATATATAATAATAAGATTATATATAATAATATATATATATATATATATTTATATATATACTTATATATATATATATATAATATACTCATATATTGATAATATTATCTATATAATGATATTTCAGTTATTCTGATTATCAATTTTTTGAAAAGGTCAATACGCCTTCAAAACTAATAAGAGACGTTGAAAAAACCGAAACAAGTTTTTTGGGCGACAATCTCCCTCAATAGTCACTCATTTAAAATAAAATAATTAAATCCGATATATATGAATTATTTATTTGTGCTCAGGCCCTCCTTGATTTGTATGAGGATGCTTATTTTAAATCTGGAAAATTGCGTTGCTCCGTTTAACTAGAGTTTTAATCCATACGGAGTATTCTTTCAAAACGACTCGCACTGTTGCAAATAAGAAGACCTCCTCCAAAAGGAAAGTTTGGCAATCTGCTTCCGTTTTTCGTTCGTTAGTGTGTTTTTTACAATTTTGTTTTATCTAAATTAAAACTATTACCTTATGTATTATGTGCTCGAAGAATGTGAGAAAGTAGATCTTCTTGTCTTCTACACGCTGCGCTTCTTCCAATTATATAAGAAGCCACTGCCTCCGCCAACCATATTATAGTATATAGTATATATATCAATATATATATATAGTATATATATATATCATAAAATATAATTAATATATATATTTTATATATATATATATATAATATATAATAATGATATACTAATAATATAATATATAATATATATAATATAGTATATATTATTTATATATATAAATATATATAATAGTATATATATATATTATATAATATATATATATTTATATATATAGTATATATATATACTATATAATATTATATATATAAAGTCTTTGTTTAGCGTATCTTCGTTTTATGTTCTATTTGCAATGATATTCTGTATAATATGTCGTAACAAAATGAAACACACTAAATTTCACACACGAATATGACCTAAGTCAATAGCTTTAAATTCAAATGATAGTTAAAGTGCCAGCTGTTACTGTTGATCTACCCATAAAGTCAGAAAATTTTGATTAGAACCTGCTTCATTTATTTCAAATTTAACACTTTCAAATTTTTTTTTCTCTTTAGGCGAAAGTAAATTCTAAGTTAAATTTGTGTCAATTAGCAATTGAAAAAAGACAATCTACTAGTAAAAGATATTAAACATAAATATCTTTCATTATATATATATATTATATAATATATATATATATAAATAAAATTTATATATATAATATAATATATAATATATTATTATATATTATATTATATTTATAGTTACATCTCACACTAATCTATATATATATATATTATATAATATATAATAATATATAATAATTAATAATATATAATATATTTATATATATATATATATAATATATATATATATATATATATATATATATATGGTTAATAGTATGATATAGCGAAGCGGATCCTGACGAATATTCAATTTTTGTGTTGTTTCGATAATCGTCTGTTTTTTTTTTTTTTTTTTTTTTTTTTTTTTTTTTCTTTTATCTTTCTTCCATAAAGACAAAACAAGCGCTGCTAACCTCTTATCATATATAGTTTAATCAATCTACGTAACTTATTTTTCACGTTCTAGATTCTGTTTTATGGACCATAGTCTTAGTTACGACAAGTTTTGTTAAATATACACAGTAAAATCGGGTGTGTACCTATACATTAGTTTATCATGAGCCTTATATTTATTTTATTATTATTATTTTATCTTTATTATTATTATTATTATTATTATTATTATTATTATTAATTTTATATTTATATTATTATTATATTTTATTATTATTATTATTATTATATTAATAGTTATTAATTATTAATTATTATTATTATATATTTTATTTATTTATTTATTTATACAAAGCACCATATCCCGCAATAACTGCGGTGTGTTGGGGGCTGGAGTTTTCAATACTTATCTATACCCATGTGGACGAAACGAGAATAAACATTGATAGAAGGGGTGGTTTTTCAAGCCCGTTGCTTATCGTGCGAAGAGAATTAAGTATATTTTTCCCTTGACTTCAAACGACTTCCAAAACGCAGCTTCATCTTTCCAGTACTTTAAATTTTCAAGTTCTTTAATTAATTCTTAACTGATGTTGCATTGCATTCAATAATATTAAAAAAATGTATCGAAAAGAAATTGTTTCTTCTCCATGTCAGATTTAAATGTAATAAATAATTTATAACAATAAATTCATAAAATTTTAAATTTCGAATCATTAATTCTTTTTTAAGTACTAAACTTAAATATTAAAGTACTTTCTCTTCTTAAAATTCAATTCCCAGAGTTTTTAATAGTAGTTTCCTTCTCATATATAACCCTTCATGATTTTCCATATTCTTCTGAATCTTTCTTTATATGCTCTCCTTTTCGCCTAAACTTCTAGTCCATGCGTCTACAACTCGATATATATGTATAATATATATATATAATATATATATATTATTATATATATATATAATATATATATATATATACTAATATAGTATATAATATATATATATATTATAAATATATATATATATTATAATAATATATAATATAATGCTAAATTAATTAAACGATTAAACATTTTTAAATTATTTAAATCCGAACTAGTTCGGGTTATTGCAAACACGACCATTTCAAGGCTAAATTGCATATAATGATATAGAACAAATATAAACAGTAAATGATCATAAAATAATAATTAGAAGTGCTGCCTTGTCACTTTTGGATAATATAATAAAAAAAATAAAAAATTAACTTAATATTTAGAAGAGTCAACAAGAATAGAAATTCACTTTTCAACTAAGGATGTTTAAATTATTTAAATTGTTAGATTTCATTTAGGGAGGGCTCTGTTTCCAAATATATAAAGATCCAAAACTTCCAAATCTCAGCATTTCCATGGTCTAAATTTGAAATTTTGATCCGATCTATTATATTTGGAAGAATGATTATAAATGGCCGAATAGGGTGGATGATGGAGATCCTCTAAATGTTCTACTTGAGATACCTTGTGTTCAGCATTGCGTGTGGAGAGACATCTAAATGGCTGTTCCTATGTAGGAAAGGCATACAGTAACATTTGATATAATAAACAATGAATAATCACAAATAACGTAGATTTTCTTTTAACTTAAAAGAATTTCCCCAATCCTAATTGTGCATTTATGAAAAATTAATTTTAATACTAAATTGGTGGGAAAGATGTATCAATAAATTGGTTATTCCTTCTATTAATTTGTACTATTCTTCCAAAAACCAGAATATTGCATAATAAAGAATCTTTTTATAGCAGAAGTATATAGGTGGATTAAGGTGATTTCATCGTTAGTAGTTTTTTAAATATTTGTCATTAAAGAAAGTTGGAATCTTTTCAAAATAAGTTTCTTAAATAGTCAAGTTCATTGCTAAGATTTAGTATATGGAAGAAATTTTTGATCTCTAATCAAAAACGGATTTAATCAATTTACTTTAAACATGATGGATAAATGAGTTAATTTTGTATTTAACCGGAATACGTAGGTTTCTTAAATACTGAAGTTGAACATTTATATAAATTTTATATATATTTATATATATTAATATATAGTATATATTACTATATATATATATATATTATATATATATATATAATATCTATAATATAAATATATATATAGTATATATATATATATATTTATATATAAATATAATATATAATATATTATAATATATATATATTATATAGATATATATATATATATATATATATATTATATAATTATATATATATATATATATATATATAATATAATATATATATTATATATATTATAAATGATATATATATAATATATATATATCTCTATTCTTGAAAATGTAATCTTATCTTCAGTCTTTCGATATAGAGAAATTTATCTTCTACATAGTGTTGATTTCTGAACAGATTATAAAGGAGAGATTTCCCCTCTTTCACAAGTCTCTCTCGTCTCTTCTCCATCTCTCTTCTCGTCTCTACTCTCTCTCTCTCTCTTCTCCCTCTCTCTCCCTCTCGTCTCTCATTTTAATTTTCTTTGAAATATTAATAGTGCCTCTGCATAAGGATAGCCTACATTAAGCTATTTCTATTGATTAATTTTATTTCATTGCTTTATAGCATATAATATATATATATAATATAACATATATATATATATATATATAAATTATAATATATTTATATATATATATATATATAATATATATATTTTCAGTTATCTCACCACTCACGGCTAGAGCCCTATTCAAGAGGGTTTGCACCCTAAGAATTGAACAACTCACGTAACTTACCAGATGAGCAGATTCGACGGCAGCTTGAAGTGGGGGAGGTTAATATTAGGCAGGAAATACAGAAGATGGAGAGAATTTCACAGAAGAGTGGCAGGAAAAGAAGGAAGCACCGCAACGAGACTAGTCTAGAGTTATCATATCAACACAAAACCATGTGCATATTAACAGCACCCCTCGTGCACGAGGGCGACGTAAAAAAGTGTATTCGCGAGTGATAATATATATTAACTTATAAGATATATATATACTATATATATATATAATTAATATATTATATATATATATTAAATATGATAACCACTATTTATATTAATATATATATACTATATTATAATACTATATTATAATATAATATAATATTTGTGTGTGATGGTATGTGTTTGTGTAAGATCAATAAAATAACGTTAAACAAACTGTGCAATTTAGATGTAAAATGTTAAACGACTTAAAGATATTAAAATTGAAGCCTGCTTTTCGATCCAAAAACTCGCCCTCATTCTATTCTTGGAGCGGTAGACAAAGTCACATATCCTCGTCTATCTCTGCACAAAGTGAATAAGGACCCTGAGTTTTCGGGGTTCCGAAACTTGGTCAATTGTTATGTTTTACCTGGTTTTAATATTATATATATTATATATAATATATATTATATATTATATTATATATATATATATATATAAAATATATTAATATATACTATATATATTTTATATATATATATTTTAATATTAATATATAATATATACTAGTACTATATATATATATAGTATAATAATAATATATATAATTACTATATAAGTATATAATATATAACTATATATATATATATATATTATATTATTATAGTATATCTAAAAATAAATAATAATAAATATATATATAATATATTATATATATCTATATAATATTATATTATACTATATATATAATATTATATTAATATATATATATTATACTATAATATAAATATAATATATAATATATATATTATATATTAATATATAATAATAATACTCCTATACATTTCTGCTTTTATATCCTTATATCTAATAGCTTAATCATAATTACTTATTATCATCCCTACTCTAGCCTCTCATCATTATATATAAATATTAGCTACCACATTATATCATAGTTACGAACTAATTATCCACACTCTAATATATTTCTTTTTACCTATTGCCTTTGTTTTTTATACCTTTCTTTATAAAATAATATTATATTATAAATAATAATAATGGATATTAATAGTGCAGGTAATCATAGTATAATACTTGTAATATAAACGTTATAATTTTGCATGCCATAACGTAATGCATCAACTCCTTCCATATTATATTAGAATGCTATCACTCTTGTGCTTCTGCTGAGGCAATAATTATTTATATTATTATTTTATCATATTATATTAAATATATTATAGTAGTATACCTCTATATATATATTATTATTTATATATTTATATTCTTTCTTATTATATATTATATTATATTTATTATATATATTTATTTTATTATATAGTGTATAATATTTTATATATATTATCTTATTTATATATGATGTATTTATATATAGAATATATTACGTTATATATATATAATATTATATATCATCGGATAAGATTTTATTTTTGTAAGATTAATAATAACTTTATTATTTATGTATTTATATCGATTATATATATTATTTATTATTATATTATTATTTATATATCTATTTACATTTTAATTATATATTATTATTTATTTTTCACTTATTTTAAAAATAATTGAGTTTTTTTTTTTTTTTTTCAAATCTTTATTATTTTATTTAAGCATTACATTTTTTCTTAGATATTTATTGAGTTTAAATAAAAACTAATGTCAGTCATAGCCGTGGATTGCACAGCAGGCGGCAGGGGATCATGCCCACCGCTCGTGACAGCACTCGCTTCTAATCGCTGCCTGCGCGCGACGGTGCCGTTAACCAACTCACTGCGGAAATTGATATATTGAAAAAATGTTTAAAAAAAACTGAAAATAAAAAAAAATATCAAGTATGACTTAAAAATTTAGTTATAGTTTGAACAATGATGGGGGTTCTGGGTTCGATAATTAATTATTATTATGATATTATTATAATTATTTTATTAATATTATGATTATTATTATTATTATCATTATTATTATTATTATTCATTCATTATTATTATTATATATTATATTCATATTATTATTTATTATAATATATATTTATCATTATTATTTTAATATTATTAATTATTAGTATTATTTTTTATCTATTATTATTATTGACCTAAATATTGAAATTAAAATTCACTGCACGTCTGACAGAATTTAATTTATATAGTTTTCTTTCTATAAAATAAATTTAAACAGAAATGCCTTTTTTCAAAAAATTTCGAAACTAAACTCAAAAGCCTCCGTACTATATCTTCCATTTAGCTTTTTACGTATTCTACAAAGTTTCAATCAGAAATTTTGGCAAAAAGTACGAAAATTCATTCACTATTATCTGGTCAAGGTATGAATAATATATATACAATATTTTATACCTATTAATTTAATAATTTTTTAATATATATATAATTATAACTATTATACTATATATATATACTATACTTATATCGTATCATATAATATAACTAGTATATATATAATATATATAAAAATATAATATATAATATTATATATCTATATACTAATAATATATATATATTATATAATAAGATTATAATATTATATATTGATATATATATAATCTTATAATAATATACTATACTATATATTAAAGTATTATATATATATTAATAATATTATAATATATATAGCTTCATAATACTATTATTTTGTAACTAGTATATATTATATACTATACTATATATAACTTATACTATAATACTATAGTATATATATACTAATATATATGGATTATTATATATACTACACTTAAGGCGTTAAAAACAAAGGGGTTTGTAAGATCAAAAAACTCGTTTTTTATTAACTAAAACATGCGTTTTTTTGTCTTGACTCGTTGCTTATTTTATCGGTTTCCAAAACCTACTATTTAATCGTGAAGACTCTTTTATATGTACCTGTAATCATCATTCAAAACAGTACTTTTTACAAAATTTATAAGCCGAATAATTGAAGCACGCTATTTGCATGCCAGATTCATTCATTTAGACTTTAATTTGCTACACTCGTTATCTTAAAATAACTAAATGTATAAATTCGATAACTAAAAACCGGATAAGTCGTTCCATTTCTTAAATATTCAAAATATATTATTATATCTATATATTAGTATATATATATATAATATATATATATATATATATTTATTTATATATATATACATAAAGTATACTATATATATATAATATAGTATATATATAATATATAATATTTATATATATATATATATTACTATTACTAATAATAATATATTATTACTATATATATATAGTTATTATATATATATATATATATATATATATATATATATATTAGTATATATATTTATATAACAGATATTTATTATATACAAAATATATTATATATATATATATTTATATATAGTATATATTAAAGTAGACTAGTATATATATATCTTCCTATATAATATATAGCTAATATTTATAGTATATATACTATATATAGTATAATATTTTGTATATATATATCTATATCTATATAAATATATATATATATATTTATATATATAAGTATATATTATTATCATATATATATATTATAATATTATTATATATATTATATATATATATATACTATTACTTCTACTCATATATATACTTTATAATAAGTAAATCATATATATAATAATACATATAAAAATATATATACTATATATTATATCTATAAATAATAAATATACATATATATCTATAATAGATATATATTATATATTATATATATATCATATATCATATATATTATACTATATAAATATATATTCAATATATATTATTATATATATATTATATAATATTAGTATAATATATATAGAATATAAATTAGTAACAATAATATTATCATAATACTACTAAATGATATATATATAGTATATATATATATATATACTATATATATATATATTATTATATATATATATCATATATATATATATATATATACTTAATATATATAATTTATATGATATATATATATCATATATATATTAATATTATATAATAATTATATATTACTATTATTATATATATATATATATATATTATTAGTATATATATATATAAATTATATATTATATATATAGTTATAATACATAATATATATACTTACTATAATTATATTAAATATATGATAAACAATATATACTATATATATTAAATATATCTATATATATTTAATATATAATATATATACATATAATGTATAGTATATATATTTATTATTATATATATA
>JABUQX010035418.1:0-20000 GCA_015478945.1 Trachelipus rathkii
AACCAGTAAGCCCATCTGCTCTCCAAGTTGTTCACCGTGGTAAGACATCTCGTGATGGTTGACACTCGCCCAAAGTGCTTCTTCCTGAAGAGTTTGTTTTACCACAATCGTTCAACGAGCGTTACATCAATCAACTGCTTATCTCCCACACTGGTCAACCGACCAGCCCACTTGAAGTCACCATGAACACCCATCAAATGTGATTCCGATTACCCATCAAATCACCGAACAACCATCAAATCAAGTTTCTTCTGTTGGGCGCTACTCTGTTCGGTCATCCTGTACCGCCTGTACCGTACTTCTCACTCAACCTTCTGCAGGTGCGGACCAACTGCACGTAAGAGTACAGAGTGGTCGAAGCCTTCTCGGTGACCTTAATGTGTGCACACCTAGCTCTCACCTGACAGCTACTCGACCCGACGTCCTTCCAGGTTCGGAGAGCGGAGTATGCTCGCGGCATGGTTATTCAAGACCCTCACCTAACCCCTTCAATATATATATATATATATATATATATATTATATATATATATATATATATATATATATATATATATATATATATATATATATATATATATATATATATATATATATCATATATTATATATATATATATATTATATATGACTTCCTCTGGTGGGTAAAGTGGAGTCGAAAGTAATTTCTTTAATATTAATAGCGAAGTGAGGAAGGGATGTGTTATGTCTCATTGGTAATTCAATTTGTGTATGGAGTATGCCTTCGCGGCGGGGGAGTTCTGTGGGCCGTCTGGTGGCAGGAGACTGCTAGCAACCACTGAAGACTCCTAAGCAGATTCCGGGAAGAAACGCCACTTTATCTTGACAACGCTCACTCTCTTCAACATCATCTATTCTTCTTCTATTGAAGGTGGTTATTCAAGACCCTCACCTAACCCCTTCAATATATATATATATATATATATATATATATATATATATATATATATAATATTATATATATATATATATATATATATATATATATATATATAACCGTAATATATATATATATATATATATATATATATATTATATATATAATATATATAATATATAACTATATATATTTATATATATATATATAATTATATATATATTATCATTATATATATATATATAATATATTATATATTATATATATTATATATATATATATATATATATATATATATATTATATATAATATATATACCGGTATATATATATTATATATATATATATATATATATATATTTATATATATATATATATATATATATACTATATATTATATTATATAATATATATATATATATTAATTATACCTGTATAATATATATATATTATATATATATAATATTATATATATATATATATATTATATATATATATATATATATAATGATATATTATATATATATAATATTATATTATAATATATATTATATATATATATATATATATATATATATATATATAATATATATCTTATATATATATATTATATATATATTATATATACTATATATATATATATATATGACTCTCTGGTGGATAAATGGAGTCGAAAGTAATTGGTTTAATATTAATAGCGAAGTGAGGAAGGGATGTGTTATGTCTCATTGGTAATTCAATTTGTGTATGAATGGGGTTATGAAAGAATTAGAGGTGGGGGTGGCAGGGCAAGGAATGGTGTTAGAATGATGGAGAATGGAAGAGAGTGGAGGGTGCCCTACTTATTATATGCGGATGATTTGGTTTTGTGCGGTGAATTTGAAGTGTTTGAGGGGATTGGTAGAAAGATTTGGAAGGGTGTATAAAAAGGAGGGGTTTGAAAGTAAACGTAGATAAGAGTAAGGTTATGGTTGCGAGTGAGGATAGTCCTCAGTTTGAAGTTAGGTTAGATGGTGAGCAGCTGGAACAAGTGTCTGAGTTTAAATATTTAGGACATACGTTGGATGAAAAGGGAACGGATGATGCAGAGAGTAGTAGGAAAGTTGTGAATGGAAGGAAGGTGGCTGGTGCAATTAAATCGTTGGTGAATGTAAAGGGACTAAGTCTTGAGTTCGCTAGGATCTTACATGAGTGTATGTTGTTACCTGTGTTAATGAATAGTAGTGAGACTATGGTCTGGAATAAGAGGTATAGATCTAAAGTAAAACGTGTTTAGATGAACAATCTTAGGGGGGTGTTAGGTGTGAGAAGAATTGATAAAATGAGGAATGAACGTATTAGAGAGTTATGTGGTGTGAAGAAAGAGGTAAATGAGAGAATAAATGAAAGTTCGTTGAGATGGTTTGATCATGTAGAAAGGATGAATGATAGTCGGTTGGTTAAGCGGATGTATTGTGGTGAGTGTGCTTTGAATCGACCGGCAGGGAGACCCGAAAAAAAGTGGATTGAGTCAGTAAAAGAATGCCTGGAGGAGAGAAATGTGAGTTTTTCAGAGGCGAGAAGAAAGATGCATAATAGGAGTGAATGGCGGAGTTTTGAGGGGGTATGGTTGTGGCCCACCTGGGCCAAGTGATGAACCCCACATTGACGAGATGCCATAGTCCGTCGCGGTCCCGTGAAGCTCTAGGGTAGATTTTTTGACTGCGACGAGTTCTCACTACAAGGTATAAGGGGGGCGGTAAGGCTGGGTTTTCTTTTCGACTTATGTCATATTCTTCTACTACTTTTCTGTTTCCAGTGCATGCTATGCACCTTACCCCCATTCTTGAGGGAGAGGCTTCCTTTGTCAACTTAGGTCATGTTGTTCTACTCAACTACGTTGATGTTGCAAACCCCATCCCCCAGTTTATGGGGGAACCGAAGGAAGGTCGATGATAATCCCTGAGAACTCCAACTAAGGAACACTGAAAGAGGTTAAATCCGAAATCTACTTTCATGTTTTTAAACCATTGAACATGGGAATGTCGATAGTTATTTCAGAATATAATTATAAGAAATGGAGTGAAATATTAATAAAACATTTTTTCTGTGACACTTTACGTGGGAAGAAAAATTAAATTAAGTTCTATTTTTATTACAGTACTATAAGAATAAAAATAAAAATTTTAAAGCGAAAATGAAGTTTTGAAAATATTTAATCTTATAACATAAAAAGAGAGTCAGACATTCGACGAATAATTGTCCTTTAGCGATTAAGCAAAAAAAAGGGTTTCAGAATTGATCCGAGTCAGAGAAGATCCAACAGGATATTCAAAAATGATGTCAACAATGACGACTTCTTTTAGTTTGTCTAGTGTTAATTTCAAGAGAAGATTCAAGTTTCTTTTTCCGTTTGCCTTTCGATTTATTGACATGTTCGTCCACCAAACGAATGAATTCTGAAATATTTTTGGAAGATGGACTGTAACGTTCACATGAAGAACAAAATGAGTTGATATCTATTTGCGATTCACAATCGGAATAAAAGCAACTTCCTTCAACTTTGGTTTCATTAAACCAATTCAAAAAACTTTCCATTTGTTAAAAAATAAATCATTAGCAGACAGCCAGTTCAACAATCTCTCAATTTCGTTAGCACTTCCCATAAGTAACGTAGCAACTATTCCGTAAATGCGACTATTAGATATGATATTTTTCAGTAATTTTTTCTTACGCTCTCGTGAATGTCCGTCCAAGTAAAGAACTTGTCATCAAATTTCTTATCTGAAATTAGTTTCAAGTATAACCAACTTTTTCTTGAACTCGCAGATTTCCTTTTTTGGATGAAAAACGAGAGTTTAAAAGTTCTTCAACCTCATCACACATCACATAATATTCAATAACGTCAGCAGTTTTTAAGCTAAAATTTTTCTTGTAGTTTTTTTCCTTCCTCGTTCTCTGATAAAGGAAACTCACTAAAAAAGTTTTTTATATCAGCTAACTTGGTTTCACTTTCAGTAACATCTAACAAAATAAAATAAAAATCCTTAACTTCCTCTTTTTTAAAATTGGGTCCAACTGAGCAATTTCTCAACAAACCCCGATTTCCCTTCTAATATTAAAGAAGTACATGATGAAGATACATTTCTTTGTTCAATAAACATTAAACGTTTTTTTAAAATCTTTCATCTCAGACTCTGTAAGTTCTGCCCATCGAATGAATTTATCTGCTTGACATAATTCTCCTCTCGAAACACCCTCACTATAAAATTTAATTATTCTATCGTGAAAGGCAAACTGTCTTTTGAAATCTTTACAGTCTTTCTGGGAGAGGTCAATCCAATTCAAATAGAAAACAATCTTTTCAAATTCCCATTCTATCAGTATGGAATGATAAAGGTTAGCCAAATCGTCCACGCTTACAACCATGCTTTCTTTAAACACTTTAATTTCACCTGAAGAAAAAATCCATTCCAAAAACTTATCAATACATTTTAATTTATCGGAACTGTTTTCAAGAATATTCCTGCCTGAACTTAAAAATGAATGCAATAACCTTTGTTGATATTCTTTAATCTCCTCACCATTCAAACCCCAACTAAGAATCTTTTGAAGCTGTAACAATTTACCGCCGATAATTAAATGCCATAAGGATCTCAAGTTATCCTCGCCACTAAATACCTTCCTTTTAAAACTTTTAACCCTTTCATTTGGTACGCACCAATCAATAAATAAATCAATTCGCTTCAAATTCCAAATTTCAATATATTTATCAACAATTCTACAATGCGTAACTTTTCTTCCATGGTTGCACTTGCAAAAATCAGTTGTATAATTTCTTCATCTTCAATAGTAAATGAAAAGGAATTAAAAAATTTACTTATTACTAAACATTTACGATTTAATACGGGATAACCCAAATTAAACTCTACTTGAAAGCACCTTAACTCTTCAAATTCTTCATCACCCGGAGAATAATAACCACTTTCAACTCGAAAGAAAAACGTTTTCATAGACGAAGGACTTTGTTTCCAAAACTCTTTAAAAATGTAACGAAAATCATAAAATTTACGAGACAATTCATCGTTCATCAAATCCACAATCTTGCAAAGCAGCATATAAAGTCCACTTTTCGGTAACAATTCCCAAAATCTATTCACTGTGACCAGAAACAAGTGTTGATAAGGCCAATTTAATAAATAATGTAATACTGAATACAACATTCTATAATCCTGGAAGAATGCATTTAACAGGTTCTCATCTAAAGAATAAAGCAAATATATCACTATTTCAATTTGTGGTCGAAATTGTAAAAATTCTTGAATGTTAAAAAACTTATTTACCGAACAGAATATATTCCTGAACTTGTTTCTGGAAAAATTCACCGCCTTCATTCTTTGTTGATCATTTAAATCTTCAAAACAGTTTTTAAATGCCACATCATTGCAAATCATATATGTTTCTTCATTCTCAAAACACTTCTTAAATCTATCAAATAAAAAAGATTCCCTTTTTTTAAGTTTTCCCAACAAAAAACGACTCCATAAAATAACCATCACATCGTTTCCACCTTTACCTAAACCATTTGTACATATTTTTCCATTGACGATTTTAGGTCTCTTATCTTCTGGTAGTTGCTCCCAAAGCAGGAATGACATCACAGAAAAAACAGTAATAACAAGCTATACAATATTTAATGGAAGAACTTATTTCAGTGTCCTTTAAAATCTCTCTCGCAGCCTTTTCTTTATTAACCATTCCGGTGGAGGTAAAAAAAGAACTTCTGAGGAAGTAATAGCAATAATCGAAGGGCAAACCAAATTTCTCCTCATGAAATTTTGCCCAATTATAGGATCTTAAAGAGCAGAATATAACGCACAGGTGAAGAGATTTTTCTCCTCAAAACCACATTGAAATTTTGTAATGTACCAGAAACTTTCTTCTCCATAGCTTCAAACCAGGAGTCCATCAATTGAATCAAACAAAAGTAGTAAGAGTTTTCTTAACCTCTAAATTCGTTCGTCATGTACAATTGGGCCCCCGTGAATTCCGCAAAAGATCTTCCAAACGAGAACCATTTCTGAAATATATAATATATATATATATATATATATTATAGTATATATAATATATATATATATATATATATATATATATATAGTATATATATTATATATATATATAGTATATATATATATATATATATATATATACTATATTATATACACCGATACCATGGTATCGGTATCGGTGGTATCGTCGATTTTTGAGGAATCGGTAATCGAAATTTGAGAGGTGTAGTATCGGTATTTGTGTAAAATTTGGCCGATACCTTCAAACCGATACCACACATTTTTGGCGCCTTTAAATTGATTTCGATATAATATATACATATATATATATATATATGATTATATATATATATATATATATATATATATATAATATATATATATATATATATATATATATATATATACACAATTTGTCCTGATATTTCCCTATCTATCTGACATACTGTATGTTAATATAGGAAGTTTTTCGTTTTAGCAATTTGAGCCATCCGAAACGTAAGATATTGCTCGAGTTTGTGTTCGTTTTTGTTAAACTTAGCACAAAAGTTCACCAAACGTAAGAAATTTCCTTAATTCTATAAGGTTGCTATTTTCCTGTGATTGCTGAATTTAACATTTTCTTACGAAAAATGTGTAAACAAAAAAAAAATGACGGCGTTGTAGGCCCGTTTGAATTGATGAATTTCATTCCATAAAATCAGCTTTAAATCTAATTTTTCTTCCAAATCAATAACCCTCACAATAGTGATACAAATTTTTTTTTTGTAATATAGCCAATTGTTTGTTTGTTTTTTTTTTTTTTGTTTATCCGAAATCGACGGGCTCCATCACAGACAGCTGATTCCAATTGTTTGCAAAACAAAAGTAAACCTCGTAAGAAATCAGTTCGTTTTTTGCACGAAATTCAGGTAATTAGTACAGGCATCAGGAGGGCCAAAGAAGTCTTATGGATGTTAAGTGTAGGTTTAAGTGTTTTTTATATATAAAGATTCCAAATTTTTAAAATTCTTCATCTGTAAACGCATTGTTGCAGAATGGAGAATTTTTGAAGAGATATAGAGTGCCTATTAAGGTCATAGTGATCTCTGACAGCTTAATTCTCTGGTTGAGATGGGGAGATTATTTCGAAAGGAAATGCCCATGGTGTGTTTGAAGGCTCGCATCTTTTAGTTTATAGGAAAAGTTTTGACTACATAGTCTACGTTACAGTCGGCACATTTATATTTAACTATGGTGGTAATCTCAAGTTCATGGGGTATGCTTTCTTTAATCTTAAAGAACTGCCAAATGAGTTGCCATTGTGGAAAGTTTTTGTTTAAGAATGTTTCTAATCTGAAAGTGAAGATCATAATGTAGGGAAGCCGAGCATAAACAGGAGGTTTAGGAACATCCTATGCAGTAGTTAGTTTTAGGGCGATAAGTGTTATCGAGAAACGAGGTAAACAAGTTTATCAAAAAGGTTTGGGGGATAAAGGCTAAAGCTAGAAAATTTAACGGAGAAAGGTGATTTCTTTATGGAAAAACTTCAATAAGAACAAATAACAAAGGCTTGTGTAATGCGGAACCCTTAGACGCCGCAATTTTTAATGAATTAAAGGAATTATAAATAAATGAAATAGCCCCCAAGTAAGTTTAGTGGGATTGCCCACTAATATTTTTACTTGGGACTAATTCTTTAGTTCTATTCTCCTTTAATCTATAATTGTATAATACGAAAGCATTTTACGATAGAAGAACAATTTTTAGTATTTTCTAATGCTTTTAATTTAGACCGCTTTCGTTTTTGTCATTTGTGCTTACCCTCGATAAGAAATGCTCACCACAGTTATTAGCACTGAATTTTTCCTGTTTAAACGAGCGCGATTTTCGTGCTAGGCTTACTTTTGTTTTTAAACAATCGGAATCAGCTTTGTGATGGAGCAAGTGGTTTTGGAATAAATAGAATAAAAAAATTAGCCATGATTTAATATTTACAAAATACATGATCAACTATTTTGTGATGGAAGTTATCCATACTTGGAAGAATTAGATTTAAAGCTTATTTTAGGTTAAGAACATTCATCAATTTCAGATGGGGCCTACACGTCCACCATCTTGTTGTTTATTTTTTCGTAAAAGAAACGCGCTTAAATCCCGGAAAAGCACGGGAAAATAGAAACCTTACAGAAGAATTAAGGAACATTCTTACGTTGGTGAGCATTTTCTTACATTTTTCGATAAGCTTGTACAAAAACGAGCATTTCTTACGTCTCGTAAGCAAAATGCAAAAACGAAAACGCTTTAATATATATTAATATATAATATTATATATATAATATCTTATATTATATATATAATATATATATATATATATATATATATATATATATATATATAATATATAATATAATATATATTATATTATATATTATATATATATATATATATATATAGAGTGATTCATTTTGGAGGTTTGTTTTTACGATGGAAATAAAACGCATAGCATTGAAGCTTATGGTGAAAAGTTTATTATGAGTCGAAAGAACAATGTATGGCAGTTTATTTTTAAAGATATTCATTAAATGTTGCAACGACTACGGTTAAATGGTCTAATCCTAAAATCAGAAATATACGCGACCGTATGTCCTCGAATACGCTATCTAATGTTGGCTTCTAAAGCGTCGATGGAGGCTGGCTTATCCCTGAAGACCAGTGACTTCACGTAACCCCAAAGAAAATAATCCAATGGTGTGATATCGCACGATCTAGGAGGCCAATTCACAGGTCCAAAACGTGAAATCAATTGCTTACCAAAATGATTTCTCAATAGGTCCATTGTTTCTCGCTCTGTATGGCAAGTAGCGCCGTCTTGTTGAAACCAAAGCTCACGGAGGCCACGGGCTTCAATTTGTGGCAGCAAATATTCCGTTATCATGCCGCGATAGCGTTCCCCATTCACTGTTACATTTTTTGGTGAGCAATTGATTTCACGTTTTGGAACTGTGAATTGGCCTCCGATCGTGCGATATCACATCATTGGATTATTTTCTTTAGGGTTACGTGAAGTCACTGGTCTTCAGGGATACCCCAGCCTCCATCGACGCTTTAGAATCCAACATAGCTAGCGTTATTCGCGACATACCAGTCGCTATACTCGAACGCGTCGTCCACGATTGGACCTTCAGGATGGACCATTTAAATGAGAATCTTTAAAAAGTAAATGCCATACATTGTTCTTTCGACTCATAATAAACTTTTCACCATAAGCTTCAATGCTATGCGTTTTATTTCCATCGTAAAAACAAACCTCCAAATGAATCACCCTTTATATATATATATATATATATATATATATATACATATATCACTATGTATATATATATATATATATATATAATTATAAATATTATTATATATATATATATATATATATATATATATATATATATAATTTTTAAAACTATTTTATTTTTAATAAACGTGATGAATCCTAATCCACGAGCCACATTTAAACGATACGACGAGCAACGGAATTTGTACAGCCGCAGTGTAGAGAATATTATGGTTTCATTACTCAGTGCTTCGGCGTTATATAGAGTATATCTATGTATTATTATATATATTGTTTAATATATATATATATATATATATATATAGTATATATATAATATATATATATACGGTATATATATATATTATTAATGTCCTATTTATAGGGATAAAGTATCGGTATCGGGTATGCAAAATTTCGGTATCGGTAATCGGTATCGGACTAACATTTTGGTAATTCGGTGCAACACTAATATATATATATATTTATATATATTATATTATATATATATATATGATTATTATATATATATATATATATATTAATATATATAATATTATATATTAATATATATATATTATATACGGTATATATATATTTTTTATTATTATTATATATATATATATATATATATTATATTATATATATATATATATTATATAATATTACTATATATATAATATATATAATATATATATATTATATATATATATACTGTGGCGGAGAGGAAGTACGCTGGGATCAACAAGTGTACCCGACGGTGAGGTACCTCTTCCGCTCTTTCTAAGAATATGAAGTTTCGAAGATTTTTGTTCGGAAGTCAAAGTATATGGAGATTACCGTCAATGTTAGGTTTGGTGATGTTCAAAGATTAGGGTTTGGGAAGTCTGGTCAGACTAGGGCAGCACTCACCTAGTACCATATTTTTTGGTTTCTTGGATTTGTCATCTATGGCGTAATTTACATGTAGAGATTAGAAATTGTTTCTACCCTGTCTACACGGAGAGGAAGAATTATGCCCATTCATATGTCGAAGGGGACTACCGTCGGCTGCTGACTGAATGAACTTCGAGGAGATTGTGGACTTTATATAAAGTTGATACAATCTAGATTTTTTACCTAAAGGAAGATGTAGAATTATTTAGCTCGTTTCCCGGAGCTTTCTCGAAGATTAACCCGATAGAGGTCTCGAAGATTAACCCGATAGAGGTCTCGAAGATTAAGAGTAACAATACCAAAAACATCAATATGAAGGATAGTGACACTCCATAAAAAAGTGTTATCTTTACTAAAATCGCTCAGAATATATGGTGGGAGGTCTGACAAAAGTTAATGTTTACCACAGTCCTACCCCAACAATATATAAATAAAAAGATTATGATTAAATAGAATTAGTTAATACACCTTGGAGGGCAAGTTAAAGGTTCCAAAGTGTGTAAAATATGTACACGAGCACAGACAGCTCTAGGATCAGAATCGAGAGTGGAAACCGAACGCTTCCAAATATTGCTCATGCATAAAAATCAAGGGAATCAGAAATCCAGACACAACAATTGCGAATAAATGATGACTTAACTGAATTGACTGGGGGAATGGTTCCAAGTGGTGAGTCTGATTCAGGAGAATACAACTATGCTGAAGTACTATTAAAGAGGAAGGAATCAGGCCAAATCCCAACGTTAGAATTGGCAGGGAGAGGGATCCAGATGAACCACAACTCCGAAACAACTCCAAGAAGAAAGATTCAGGATGAATTCCAACTTTAAAATAGCACCGAGTAAAGATTCACTAAGGAATCCCACTCAAGATTATCAGCACAAAAAGAAAAGAAAGAATCCCAAGATTGGAATGGCACGACGATGGATTCAGGATGAATCCCAATATCAGAAATCGGATTCAGGAATGAAGCCCCAAAACAGAAGATTTAGAATGATTCAAGTATGAATCCCAAAATCAGAACCCTCCTGTCAAATATAAACAATGATTGGTATTTGGACGCAATAATTTATATTTCTATTTGACAGTTAAATGAGTCACAATATATCCATACTATTAAAGAAACATACCCTGAATATATCCAAGAGGGGTTCTTTAAATGGAGATTTAAGATGCACGGCCTTCCAGCAACGCAACAAGAATAAGTAAACTGTAATAAGACGTTAAGTTTACTATCTGTACATTACTACAAATCTTACAGTTATTAAATTTAATAAAAATCAAAATAAAATTTTTTTTCTCTGACCTTTGAAACAGCTAGAAAGGCTTATCACTCTTGTTATATCAGGTTTTAGGCACAATTAAATTTTTCTTTCTATATCGTGCTCCTTGTGCTATGTTATCATTAAGTTATATTATTTATACATAAAATCATAACTAGATGAACTCGAAAGGAGAAAACTGGTATTATATCTATAAATATTATAAGGGTTTTCAATAATTGAATTGATAAGATGAATAAGATTGTATTATCACAGGCTGGATCAAAAATGGTTACAAAATTCCAGACTGTATTATAAAAAACATTTCAAGAATAAACCACACAGATAAATAGCGAATTGCCAATTGACATCATGGATGCATGATCAATATCTCCCTTATATCCTCCCCCACTAAATCTAAACCCCCACCACAATTTTCACCGTCGTTCGAGAAAGGACGGGAGTGAAGAGGCAAAGAGCATAGAAAACAGCGCGCAGGGAAGGATACTCAGGACTCTCTACTAAGCTATGAATATTTACAAGATATATTTTTTTCCAAGTTTATATACAATTTTAATGTTAATTTTTAGATGAATTTTCACATTTATTCTTTAGTGATTCCAAGAATAAACGGTTCCTACAACGAAGAAAATCAAGTTAAAGGGTTCCTTGTTGATATTATCCTACAACCAAGAAGAATCAAGTAAAAGGTTTCCTGGTTGATATGATAAATATGAGGGGTGACAATAGGTACTTCCCCTTAATAATGCTGTTATAACAAGCATCGATTATGTCGGCCTCTCTGACGGTATTATTATTTGTCCATTAGCATTGTCTTATATAAGAGATCTTGATTTTTAACAATTCAACTGTAGGTAGACAATTTCCTCATCTTTTCGCCTGATAACACAGGGTCTTCAATAACGTGTTTGGCCTACTGGTGTCCCAATCCTGACTAATGTGTGCATTGTTTGTTGGACACATACATATCTTGCCCAAGGGGACTGTAGTAGTAACTTGGGATTGGGCATTCACCTTTTAGTAGCCTCAGTAATTTTTTTTTCCAAGATCGATGTTATAAGTGATTGAACACAGGTACGCACACAATATGGTGCGGCCTGCCACATAACAGTCTTTATAGTATTACCGAAGATCTCTCGGCCATGACGAATACTGCAATGGCATGATGAATACTGTAATAATCCGTCTTGTACTCTGGGAAAACCGACAGAGATGTTTCTAGATGTCTTGTACTATGTAGAGTCAATCCTGAAAAACATCAAAATATCCGGCAGTTATTGAGTCATGGAAGGATTTCCAATTATAAAAAAAAACATGAGCATATTACCTAGTCTAAGATTATTAATTTTTATTACATAATAACTGTCTGGAAGCGAAAAAATGACGTAGAGTAAACTAAGTCATTTTCACCTTCACTATTTCTCAACTGCACTTATTGATTTGTGAAATCAGAAGTACAAATTAATTATTGAGAAACTGACTAGTCATATATAAAAAAAAAAACAAATTTAATTATATAAAATTTAAAATTTGCATCTTTAAAATAAAGGTATATAATCAGAAAATAATTGCTTGGAAAGTTCATGGTTGTTCATCGAAAACACACCACCTCAATAATAATGAAAAATTTTTATTTTCATTATTATATTTTATATTTCGAAAATAGAAACAATCTAGGAAGTCTTTTTCCTGATTCTTTCTATTTTCTTGTTATACTTATGAATTCACCCATCCGGTCCATTTAATTTGAAGAGAGAGATCCACTCAGCCAAGTTATAGATTGATCAGAGAACATCGGATTATCTCCTTCAGGAACCGGGACAAATCTGTAAAATAAGTTTTAAGCTCCTCCGGCCCACAACCTGTCATGAAACATGACAGGTTCGTTGGAACCGAGGAACTGGTATATATATATGTACAATAGGTACATATATATATACAGCTCATATATATATATATATATATATATATACATTATATACATATATATATATATTATATATATATATTATATATATCTATATATATATATATATATATATTATTATATATAAATATATATCAGGTTTGTGAGGTAGGTGGTTTTCGATGACTCTATACATAATAATTATATGCATTTTATTTGATAAATATATACTAGACAGTATATATTTATACCTTATACGTATTTAACCATTTGTGGTTAAATAACTTGAGGAATTCTATTACACAAGACTATTTTGATTTTTAGTTTATAGTTTTAATCTTTAGTCTGCAAGCATACACGAAGAATCCAGACACACAAAGATCAACTATACCAGAATCATGTACACCAGGAGGGTTTTTTCGTCACCTTAGTTAAAGTGTTTGACGATCAGGCACACTAGAAAGCATACATTCAAAACAGCTTCGATAGATGAAGATGTTATAGAACAATAGTTCAGAAGGAAGTTTACTTAAGAGATTAAGAAAGATAGGAATAAGAGTTTTTTTTCAGGTAACTTATCAGAACTATGTACTGATAAGTTTGATTGGCCAAGTAATTTAAATTTACGTTCCAGTCAGTAAGGGAACGACAGAAGTTTCATTTTCTAAACAGATGAAGCAAAGCCAACTTTTATTCTCCAGGCTTATTTACTTCGTATCAGGACACAATTGTGTCATTTTATAACCCCGAGACAAGGTTTTATAACCCCGACAAGGTTATAAAAGACTGGTCCTTCTTCAATAAGGTACATACTCCAATGGAGTCGACATGAAGTTTATTCACTACTAGAAGTAACTAGCAGATAGTTATAGTGAACCCCGGCTAAGCATTTTAAATAACAGGGTTCACCACCACCAACGTTATTTCCATATATTAAAGGTTTATTATGGGCATAATATATGTGAACGTTAACTTTAAAGACATCCGTAAAAGCAGTGATAACTTCTGGTATTGGTAATTGACCCGGAAGTTTTAATAATCGGAGTCTTTTTTGAACCAACTGACCTTGAAGTTTATATTTTACAGGATGCTTTTGTAACTCGTCGAATAAGAACATCTCTTACCTCTAAATGTCTCTCGACCGATCCATATAAGTAAAGAGAAAAACACTTATATAACGAGTCTCCTCCTCCGCTGATTTCTATTGGAAAGAACCCAGGAGGAATGAAATCCAAAGAAGTATTTTCAGCGGGTTCTTCTATATTATCATTTACGGGAGATCGGGAGAGAGCATCGGCAACTATATTTTTAGGGCCCGATATATGACGTATGTCAAAGTCATATTCATAGAGCTCTTCCATAGTTCTAGCTAACCTTCCATCAACCAAACTCATATTTTGTAAATATATGAGTGGCATATGGTCGGTAAATATAATGAATTTTATACCACGGAGGAAAGGTCTAAGGGATTTGACAGCCCAACGCAAAGCAGTTAGTTCTTTATCAATCACTCCATAATTTCTCTGAGCCCCATTGAAGGTCATAGAAATAAAAGCAATTGGTTTGCGTTCTCCGTCTTGGATTTGAGAAAGGCAAGCACCAGCCCCGAGGTCTGAAGCATCTACATGTAGCTCCATGGGAGAAACCTCTGGACTATAATCGGGGAATCCTAACAATGTGGGATTTACTAAGGCCTCCTTAAGTTGATCAAAGGCCTGCTGACACTCCGGCGTCCATTTAATGGATCTACCACCAGTCTGGCATGATAAAGGCTTACTGATTTGAGAACAGTTGGGAATATGTCGCCTATAAAAATTTACCATTCCCAGAAACTGGCGTAATTGTTTTACCGAAGTCGGGATGGGAAATTCTAACGCCCCTTTGAGATTTTTCTGAAGGGGAAGTATACCAGTCTGTGATATTTGGTGACCCAAGAACTCCACCTCAGTACGGCAAAGCCTGGTTTTACTGGGTTTAAGTTTATACCCATTTTTCTCTAATGCAGCAAGGACACGATCCAAGGTAACTAGATGATCCTCTATGTCTTGACTGAGGATAATAATATCATCTAAGTATATCATAACCTTGGACCATGGTAATTCCTCTAACGCCAGCATCATTCCACGTTGAAATGTTGCTGGACCATTTTTTACACCAAAGGGCATTCTTAAATACTCATACTGGGCAAATGGAGTGGAAAAAGCAGTTTTTTCAACACTTTCGGGTTCCATGGCCACCTGATAATACCCGCGGACCAGATCAATTGTTGTAAAATATTTATTACCATACATATTATAAATCATATCTATTAGGTTAGGTAAAGGGAAGGAATCTGTCTTAGTAACACTATTTAATTTCCGGTAGTCTATACATAAACGCAACTTACCGTCAGGTTTTCGGACAGGAACCACAGGAGCCGAATAAGGGGATTTACTAGGTCTAATATCCTGCTCCAACAGTTCATGACATTGGTTTTCTATTTCTTGAGCCAAAGGACCCTGGAAACGACGTACTGGTAATCTCACAGGTCGACCAGTTTCTACCTCGATATTGTGTGTGATATTAGTAGCCACTCCAACGTCGTGGTCACCGAAACTGAGAGCCGATTTATGTTTTAATAACACTGCGATTAATCGTTTCTTTTCGAGGTCAGAGATAGGAATATCTGCAAAGCAAACTCCTCCTCCAACTTAGTGGAGGACCATACGTCTGCTTTAAAGTTGATTTCGGAATTCGCCTCTACTGGCCTAGTATTAATTTGAAGAATATCTTCTTCTTCCAAAGAACACAAACTACCTACTACAGTACCCTTCCTTACATAATGAGGTGTATCGGAAGGATTAAATAGAGCGATTTTACACGAATCTCGCAAATCCAATACACCAGGAATTGGTACAACGGATCCCATTGGCTCGGATTGAAAACCTACCAAAGCAGAGATTTCAGATGAAGGACAACTCACATCCACCATCTGACAGGAAAACGGGGGAACATTTATGGACTTAACCGTGACGCATTTATAAAAGGGGATGTTTAGACTCTCATCCTTAGCTACGAACTCTATACAATCATTAGATCTATGTACTAATTCCCGCGTAGTTAAGTCTGGGAGAAGGTCATTTTCTTTTAAAGCGACAGCCCCTAAAACTAGCGGAGCAGGCATAAATTCCTGGGGAACTACCAACAAAATGACGGGTTTAGATACATAATCACTGTCAGGGAAGTGCAAGTTACATTCAGCATAGAAGTCAATAGGTACTGAATGTTCTCGGACCAGACCACTGATAGCATTAACTTTTATATCTACAGAGGGCCGTAAGGGCAAGTTCATCATGTACGCCTCGGTGATTTCAGTGCTAATTAAACTAATTCCAGCCCCACTGTCTACCATACAACCGTAGAAACCAGAGCTGTTGGGAACCAAAGCGACTGAAACAATCAGAGGGTCCTCCTTGAAAGGAGTACAATGGACTACCATCGTCCGTATGGGATTTTCTAAGGGTTTAGGTATTTCTAAGGGAGGTCGTTCAGAAGATTTCTCGGGAATAATTTTAGAAGTTTTAAAATTTTCTGTGCCTCCATCATCATTGACTGAGTCGATTAAAGGGTTATTCTCCACCAGAGGACTCAGTTCCGGGGAGACCAAGAGTTTAAAGGAGGATCATACCGCACCTCATCATTAGCGCAAGGGTTTAAATTTTTACTTGCAGGTAGGGATGGTTCCACTTGGTTGGACGATGGAGGCCTGTGATTGGTCGATTGATTTGAAGAATACGACCGGGAATATACTTTTTCAAAGGGAACAGTTCTAAGGGAAGAAGGCTCGTGGTCATGATTATGGGACTGGGGAGGAGCACTAAGGGAACACCTCATCCCAGCGTGAGGACCACCGCAGAAGGGACAAACTACTTTTCTAATATTCGGAGAAGAAGAGGAAGGAGACTTCCTAGATCGACAATTGGCCCTGATGTGACCTTTCTTTTTGCAATAACTGCATACTCCCAGATATTTGTAACACTCCTCCATGGAGTGACCTGTTTTTTCGCAGTAGTTACACAAAACCTTTCTCCTTTCATCAGCCTTAGGATGAGAAGTTGAATTACGGTCAGGACGAACTGTACTATCATGGTTCTTGTAACTATTGGTGGAGTCACGATAGTATCGACTACCATTATTTCGTTCTTGCGGACTACTTTTCTTCTTAGGAGCCGGCCGATGATTATTGTTGGATTTAGGTTTTTGTTGTTTGACGTTTTGATGTAAAACCTCAGTCCATCCGGGGAGTGCAGTATTTATCCGGATAACGGATTCCAAAGATTCGTCTAGGTTCACTTTCATCGCGGTCTTTTGGGCATAAGTTGATTTGTCGATCTCAAGTGGATTAGTTTGGGAAATGGAATTCGGGAAAGCGATATTCTCGCTATCTAAGGAGTCCGCAAAATTCACTATATTTTCCCAGGGAGCTCTACTATACCCGTCCAACTCCATCATTTTAATATATTGACGGACGAATGTTTCAATATATGGAGGTAAACTACAGAGAAAAGCTATTCTAAGGGAATCATGATCTCTCATATCATATCCAGGGTATGCCTGACTAGCTAGGCGCTCTAACCGAAGGGCGAACATTTTGATGCTCTCATTAGGGTATCGGTGAGCGGCATGATACTTTTGTATTCTGTATTCTTTTTTCTTTCGTTCCTCATCACGATACCAACACACCAGATTATCCCGTACAGAGAAGTATTCACGGTTGTCTTTGATGATCTCTCGGTATATATTCAAAAATTTGCCTTCTAGCTGTCGACCAAGCAGTCTTAACCATTGGTGATGGGCATTAGGGTAGTGTAAACTACAATAAGCCTCAAAATCAGCCAGGTAGACTAAAACTTGTTCCGATTCATATTTAAACTTTCCAGGATCCACAACCTTAAGCTTCTGAGAGTTCTTGAGTAACTGAGTCAGAAGCACAATGGCTTCCTCCAGCATGTCAAGTCTCTTTTTCATGTGTGGTCCTGAATACATTGAAGGTTCATCATCGTCAGGAATACGACGCATAGGCAGTCGTTGGGAATATCCTTGGGGAATATAACCAGAATGCGACTGAGAATCAGTCGAAAACATCTGGTGTTCCGGATATTGATTTAAGGGACTTTGTTCTCGTTGAGGCTGTAGTAATTTATTATACTTTCCAGAGAAGTCAGCCTCTCCTCTATTGATAGGGGATAGAGAATCTCTATTGTCTCTGCCCATATCGGGAGTTCTAAAGAGAGACTTAGGTTGGGTGAAGTAATTTACTGGGGGTATAGAATCATGACGAAGATTGGGATTAGGAAGAAGTTGAGATTTAGGAAGAAAATTATGAGTAGGCATAAGATTAGGATTAGGAATAAGATTAGGATTAGGAATAAGATTAGGATTAGAATGAAGATTAGGATTAGAAAGAATTTGATTTCTAGGATTTTCTACATAACTGGGTGGATTATGTAGAAAAGGCGTTGATCGTGGTTGAGATTGGGAAACTAAGGAAGGTTTATACTCACGATCATAGAAAGAAGTGGTATTTTTAGGCATATGCACATAATGGGAATCGAATTTAGGTGGAATACCTTGACCTTGATCATGGAATGTTCTGTGTTCAACCTTACCGACTGTATCGTTTACTTGAGCCAATTGCCTTTCACTTAACACCTGTTTATGGAGTTTAGTTAATAAAGTACTCATCTCAGGCTCAGTGAAAGGTTTGTCAGAGTTAGGAGCTAAAGATAAGTCAGAGGGTATGTCAGAGTTGACAACCTCTACCCTGTCTTTATTTTCCACATTCATTCCTACATTCATTCCTACATTATTTTTATTACGATCATCACAGAGACGTTGTTCTACACGTGGATCTAATGCGACAGCTGCAAGAGAGGGATCAAAGTCCACAGCTTCTTGGCTATCAGCATTTATGCTTGTATCCAAGTCTTTTGGTTGAGGTTTTTCTGACATTTTCTTTTGTAAATTTCAAAAGAAAGAATTTCAAAGTATTGGAGGGTTATTCTAACTAACTCTCGATCTGTCCAAAGTAAGTACAAAGAAGAAGATTTCTTTGAAAAAGAATTGAGAAGAGAATCGATGATTTTTTCAAAAACAAATATGATGATGTGTGAGCGAAGTCACAATCCTAGTGCACGCAAGCGCAGGAACTCAAACAGATCCCTGTTCGGGCGCCACTTAATTTATTTATGTGGCGGAGAAGGAAGTACGCTGGATCAACAAGTGTACCCGCGGTGAGGTACCTCTTCTCCGCTCTTTTTCTAGAGATATGAAGTTCGAATGAATTTTTTGAATTTCGGAAGTCAAAGTATGGAGATTACGTCAATGTTTAGGTTTGTGATGTTCAAAGATAGTGGTTTGAAGGTCTAGTCAGCATAGCAACCACCTGACACCATCATGGGTAATACAGAGCAGATTAGATTTTCTCCGTAACGGAGGAAGTTAGTCTTCAGGACTCCGTCGGCCTGCTGACTTGAATGACTTTCGAGGAGGATTGTGAACTTTGATATAAAATGTTGATACAATCTAAGATTTTTACCTAAAGGAAGATGTAGAATTATTTAGCTCGTTTCCCGGA
>JABUQX010035418.1:25000-41839 GCA_015478945.1 Trachelipus rathkii
GACGAAAGCTCATAACGTGATTTTGTGTAATATATATATATTATATATAATTATTATATATATATATATATATATATATAATATTATATACTATATTATATATATAAATATATATATTATATATTATATATATATATATATAATATATATAATTTTATGGTTAAGTTACCCTAAGATATTGTAAATATGTATTTTTTTTTAAAAAAAAAGTTTTATTAAAGTAAGAGTTGTTTTTTAAATATAAAGCATTTTCAACACCTCCAATAGCAACACGGTAAAAAAAAGTTTATATATATATATTATAATATATATATATATATATATATATATATATTATATAATATATATATATATATATATATATATAATTATATATATATTTTTATTTTATTTATTTTACATTTTCCTCTTAATCTCTGAGGTAATTGGTCAGGGAAAGTATTTGTATGGTTTCTGACCAAGTGGAAGGTGCAGGAATATTTAGGCTCGATAGCAAGCCCTGCTTCAGCGCGACGTAGTCGGAATGCTTGCCATCGTAAGGCGTGGGTTCGCATCCTAGTATGCGGCTTTTCCAATGCGAGAAGCATGAGAAAGAGTGATTTTGTTTTGTGAATAGACTGTTTTCTGTGTATGGTTGTGATGTGCTTGTGTATTGAGATTAAGTGGTAAATACCCCATGCCGTAATACTAAAAATAGGTAAATATTGCAGAAAATCTCCTACTAACGACCAAATTTTTTTTTGTTGCCCAGTGTAAACTCAAGTCTCTTAGAAGGACAATCACCATCCAAAAATATTTGAATTTTAATTCCAGGGTAGAATGAGCTTCGCTGCAAAGTTGAGTGTATTGTGCTTTTGCTTTCTCAGCAACAGAATCTGTGATTCGGTTTCCCTTGTTCTGGCTGATGAAAACATTATAACTAGGATCCAATGATGGACAGGCTTGTACTGTCAGAAGGACATTTTTCTAATAATCTTTTCTTGTCCATTTTGATTAAGGCACAGTCTGGCAATTCAATTTGAAATTTTTAGGATATTACTTTCATTTGAAGTGAGTGACTTTTTTGAGAAGTTTTTTTGTCTGAAATCCAAGATTAATACCTTTACATCAGCAATTGTCCTTTGTCATGTAAATCTAAATGCAAAAACATTAGTTGTTGTAGCAGGCATTTTACTGCCCTTAAGAAATCTTTCCATATTATTTAGTACGAGACTTTGTAAATCTGTGAACAGGAATAGACCAAAGGTTCAGTTTGATGTCCAACCACTGGTCGTTAAAGTTAGTTTTTTTTGCTTGAAGTCATTTTATAAATAAATAAAAATCCAAAATCACTTCGTCAAACCTCAAAAAACACCTCCAAAAGTATAAATCCCATAAAAAGTGAAAGATATAAACAGAAATTCAGTCATAAGTCATACAGTCTAAAACACATCCATATCCAATCACCTTCAATCAAAAGGATGAACTTGGAACAACCTCTACGGACAGAATAGGAAGAATAGTAGGTAATAGTAAACTAAAAATAGAAAGAAACAGGATAGAAGTAGATTTATGCAAGGTCATTCCTCGACCATCCTTTTCATTCACTTATCAAATACATCTCTCATTCCACAATTATACAGTAAGGGAAAAAAATATATCAAAAATATGTAACTTGGTCCATGGATCATTCTTCATTTGTTTTGAATTTTAAAATTTCCCTGACTTTCAGCATATCTTAAACGTTTCCCTGACTGATTTTTTTCCCCTGACTTTCCCGAAAGTGTGAATATATAAATATATATATATATATATATATATATATATTATATATATATATATATATATTATATATATATATATATTATATATAATATATATATAATATATATTCCCTGTTGTTGAAGATTCCTTCGTACAGGTTATTTTGTTTTATTATACCGTGTTTATGACCTAATTAGATGGCATCAAACTTCGCTGTGTAAGGCTGCAGATTAATTTGTCTTATGAATTTCAGATTCGATGTTGGGATTATTGCAGAATAGCAAATCTATGTTTCAATACAGATAAGAGAAAAACATATGCGGAAGAAATGACAAACCAAGTTCCAGATTTCTTACAACTTTACTTCATGTTCATGGCATAAATAAATAATCATCAGTAATAGGAATTTCCTTTCAAAAATAATATTTATCAATAAATGTTTAACTATTCTATAACGTATACAAATTAAAATTTCATAGAAGATAAACTGGTCATTCATAAATATGTAGAAAATCCTTTCTTTATACAATATAAATCTTGAAGTTCTTAAACTTAAAATATATTTAATATTCAATGTTTCAAAAGATTCTTCTTAAATATAAATGCATTTGATTACATAGATAATATACAAGAACGTAGATAAATGGTTTGAGCGAGTGAGCTTGAGCATTCAATTATGGAGAGACTGTTAATTATTCGACGTGTGAGAAATATCTTAAACATAAGTGTTACCTGAGATTTGAGAAAAGTTCCTTGCGTAAAATATCATACGGAGACAAATATTCACAGAGTACATAAATATAATTCATAGACTAAGACACATTTCACTCTTCTTTCGTGAAATGACAAAATAATATAGACGAGATTTCAAATCGAAAAATTCACTTCAAATATGATACACTGTTACAATACTTGAATAGATAAAATAATCAATAATAATCGAGGAGTGGGAGGGATGATCTGCTAAGTTCATATAGTAATAGATCGAGATACCAGGATCAATTATCATTCTTTTATATCAACACATCATCATAATCCACCCAAATCATCAATCAATAAGAGCATAATCATCCCTCCCTCCATTAATTGCGAATAAGTAGTCGGACCTAATCGAGATAGTTCATGTGCTGCGAGCATCTGATTTCCCAATAATAATATTAATTTACGGCGCTAACGGCGGTATGATTAACAATCCCATAGAAAATCCTCAAATCAATAATATATTCATTTTCCGGGTTTCCCTGATTAATACGCTTCTATCATAGATCGATTTCCTATGGCATCATACATAATTTATAATAATAAATTGTATATTTATTGATTTAACTCAATCACATCAGATTACTATTAATATCGGATTATTGAACGGTATCTGACTAATAATATCATAGACTCAGCCTTGTAATATAATAATATTATCCACACTCACATAACTATATTATAATTTTCTGCTTAGTGATAAAATCCACTTATATTGATGTATTATTTACTTGCCTCTGACTGGCTTTTCATCTTAATTCATTAATAATTTAATAATTCGCACCATCCGCTAGCACCACAATACGCATTATCATTATCACTTCCACATATGACATACATTAATAATAACATACTATAAATAATATCTGCTAACATACACTATATTAACTCACTGCAATTCATGTTATATAACGCATAAGTTGTTCATCTCACTCTATTATACGTATTAGTTATCACAATAAACGCCATATATCACTTAAGTCGTTTAAATACTATTACAGCTTCATTACTTAATTCAAATAGTATACTGACGTCAAATGAACATTTACTGAACACATACTCTGGCATTCACACATCAGCTCGGTCGCATCCCCATACAATATATGAAATTATTGTTTATCTCATATTCCTTGTTATCCTTTTTTCTTACTTTTTCCCGCCCAATTTCTTCTGCCACCCTTATCGTCACAGGCAACTAGTATACTCTAATATACAATTTTCAATTTTAAAAATAAGTCAGCTGATATTACATATTCGATCGTTCAACATTCTCATTAATAATATCACCATTTACAACCGACATTCAAGATAAATCACCAATAATTACATATTAATATTGAAACGATAAAAGTTATTAATTCTATATTAACACTCTTATATTATATATTAACTATATTATTTAATTTAAAATTACATTTATCAGTTATCATAATCTTATAATATCTTCATTAATACCGCGATAGAGTTTATCCTCTTATAATTAATACATCATATACCTTTGCACTGCTTAGTGGATAACGAATTACAACTGAATTACACACATATATCGCATATCTTTACCATACCTTTTCCAACTCCATTGCGCTATTTTCATCCTTCCACATTCAATTATATAATTAGGGACATACATGAATTTGGCTAACTTCTTTTGCTTTTGTCACTTTCGCTACTAATGGTAAATTACCATGAATACAATTTACTGCTGGGCACCAATGCAGAGGAATTAATATTAAGTTTACCATGTAGATAATTAATTGAACATTCTCAATACCTACACTAATGAACATCTCACAATAATTTTACCATAAGTAATTAATAATAATAATAAAATCATATAATAAAATACTATGAATAATAATAAAATAATAATAATACTCGGGGCCCCATCTCTTTTCTCACATTATCTAATTGTTACAATATCCACGATTTCGTAACCTAGACTCCAGTTTAACAATATTGATTTATATACGCTTATGTATAATAAATTGTTGCACTCCATCTTCCCTTTGCCACATCCATAATTAGTAGAAATAGATGCAATCAGTATTACTTTCAGGTTCTCCGCTGCTGTTGGACTTGCTCACTCTTTAGTAAATATATTTTAATAACGGATATAACTATGACATATATTGAGTTATTAATTGAATATTATCGGGGATTATATCGTTATACGTATTAACGAATCATGATTCCACTTGATCCTTATCATCAATAATTATCATTTATTTTATCCATTGAAGATCACAACTACATCACCACTCAGTAACGGATGGATTCTATTTAATTACCCTAGAAATACTAAATCACATTGTTATTTGACATTATTATTATTGGTTACATTTACTTTCATTGCTCACTTTGATTTATAAGGTACTATATTCAAATTTTTCTCATTCGGTTATCCCAATAATCTGAATTTTTAAATTAATTTAAAAACACCTCAATTTCACCTATTTTATCCATTGTATACCAACAATCCATTTTTAACATGTTATAAAAAGCGTACCTTTCCACATTTTTTTATCATCTTCCAAATTCTTGGTTCTAACACTTTAACGTTCTTATCTACACCACGCTTTCAAATCGAGATGTTTTGATCTTCAGAGAGATGCTTCCAAGTTACAATATATATAAATAGTCAAAATAATTTCCAACTCGATATTTGATTAAATAATATTTTGATTTTTCTTTTATGACTGCAAAATAAAAATGTTACTGACTATTTTTTCTGTTGAGTCAATTTTAAATTTCAATTTTTAAATTTTTGTTACTCTAATTTCTTGATTTTGTAAATCTTAATTGTTGCTATGATTATTTCTTCCAGCTGAATCTCACCAATATGTGCCCTATTAACAATAAACAATTAACTTATAATTCATATTCTAAGTAAAACTTCAGATTTGATATAAAAAGATAATCTGTTTTTGGGCTGTCTAATTATCTATAAATAGTACTTAGTCCGGCTATTGTTTCGAAGGAAGCAGCAATTGACACCAAATTTTTATTCTGGTTTTCCGTGACTCCAGGTTCATACCAAGTATTACTGATATTTCTTGCTCGATTAGATTTCTTTCTTACAGGCAATCGGCTCGGCTTATTCCTGCGCACTCCGGCTGACGCCCGGTCTTCGCGGGTGGCCTGCGCTAAACTAACAGGCTCTCTCGGACTGGCCACGGCTCACTCAAACTTTTAGTTTGACAGCTGGAGGATTTTGGACATTCCGCGCGCTCTTTTGTGATTCGCGCCGCCTGCGATATACATCTCTTGAATCGTTTCTTTTTATAAATTCTTTTAATTTCGATATATTTCTTCTAATTCTCTATATCATCTTATAGTATCACTTCTCTCTATATTAACTTCTTCCTCAATATTCTATGACTTTTCTTTCATACTCCCAGTTTTTCCTTTCATCTTGAGTCATATTTTGGACATGTCTCCCCATTATTCTCATTTTGGTTTGCACACCCTGGTATCGTTTTCTTTTCTTGTTTTCTTTCATTCTTGCAAATATCTTTATAAACCATCAGCATTTTCCTTTTTTTCCTGTTTGTTTTTACCACTTTATAATTGCCTGGCATCTTCTCTCTTTATCCCTTTCGCGGTCTTTCTCTCTCAGCTTCCTTTCCCTCTCTTTTTTTCCCCAATTTCTCTTTGAACATTTTCTCACGATGCTTTCCGTTTGCGCTTTTCGCTGCCTTTTCTTGGAAGACCTGTGCGCACGTCTATACTATTCTTTTCTATATTTCTTCTTCTCTCTAATATCTTTATTCTTTCTTCTATATCTATATTTCATCCCTAACTTATCCAACTGAAGTTTTTCTTATAATTTTATTTCACACTACCCCTGGCTGTCTGTATCGTTGTCTGTAATGTCCTGTCAGTTATGATTGCTTGTATGTGTTCTGTAAAATGTATGTTAGTATGGTACATTTGTTCTGTCTGTGCATCTAGTTTAGCAATATATCTCTCATACTATCTGTCTTATATCATCAATCTTTGATCATTCTCTTATATTTCTCTCACTTCTTTTGTATGTTCTCTTTATCTCTATTTTCTTTTTACGTCCTACTTCTGTCTGGTGCTTCCGCCTTCATTTGCCTATCTTTTGTCGTGTTCTCTTTCACGCACCCTCACTCTGCAAGACAAGTCTCCTTGCCGAGGGTTTACTGCATCGCGTTCCAATACGTTGTAGTCAACCGCATCATTTTCGGTTTGTCACCTCAGATGCCGGCCTGCATTTCTTGTAACTTTGGGGATAAGTTCTGGGCATAGTTTACACCACTCTCAGCAGGCTTAACTCGTGTTCTACATCTCGAACACTCGTAGGTTGCCCTCTTCATAGTATATTCACCATAGGTTGTCTGTGTGCCCACTATGGCCCTGGGATGGCAGCCACACGCTGTGTCTACAGAATACTATTCTACGTACGTGACGGCACTCAGTAACCCGCCGAATGGGGGTAGATAAGCAAGTGTCTGAGTATTCGGATCAGACACTGCCAGTCAAGGAAATAAAATTTAGGAGCGACGAAAATATGAAGAAATCATAACAAAGATTTGGCTTTTTAAATGGTCTTAAATTGATAAACCATTTCCACGAAACTCAAAAGCTTAACGCATGTTATACTTAAATGACCTGCAAATTGAAGCTACATTAAATATAAATATTAATATTTCTTATTAAACCCATATTTTTTGGGGCACTACGAACTTTCAACGTGTAAATCTACTTGCTTGCATGAATTTGCATTCATATTATTAATTAGTAACCCAATTTTTAACAGGCTCTTGGCTATTTCAGTGGCGGAATGTGCAGCCTTTTCATATATGATCGTAGAGTTCGATGAAGATGAGAAGAAATCTGGGCCAGCCGATTCCTAATGACCATACCCGTCACCAACTTTCATATGATACCGCGATCTCATCCGGCAATGATAAGTCAGAAACAGATTCACTGTTTAGCAAAGCATTTATCGACTATTCTAATAAATATCTTCTAAGAATTACTTAGCATGCAGGTTGCAGGTATATATTTTATCCGGTTTGGTTCCTTCATCAAGAATTCCAATTCAAACTGATCCTATTTCTTGAATAAGAAGTTTACTTTGAAGGAACCGAGTTGCGTAGCTTTATTAAGATGGTTTCAAACGACAACAGAAGAGGGTAAATTTTGGAGGGTTTATCACAACTTTACAAAATGCGAGGAACAATTCAGCTTTGATTTACACCAGGTAACTAGATAATTGATATTATAATGTTCATTCGCGTATTTTGTAAATACATTCTATATATTACATATGAGTTTTATATCTTTTTAAATAACGCGGGTTTAAAACATGGCACTTTGGTATTTGGAATTAAATTATTATAGCTAAGAAGGTTTAATCTCATTGATACTTCTTTTTTTGTTTGTACGCTTCTGCAGGTACTATCGAAAAACTTTACCGGCTATAGTCGAGACTGATTGAGAAAAAAAAATCAACTGATAAGAAGTTACTCATTTCCAATTATTTCGGAATTTGCTCAAGGTTGCAACCGAATGCACATTCAAATACTATAAACTTTTAATTAATTATCATTTTTCTGTTTTTATTGGTCCTTTTTCGACTATGTTAACATGTTAAAATTTTATATCAATCAGTTTGAAATTTATGCAGTATTTTTACTTAACCTCGATGGGCACGGGGGGGGTAATTTTTGAATTGTTTTGGAATTTTTTTTATACATTGTTTTAACAGTATGGAACTAAGTCTCCGGGTTCCTTGCTTTTATTCCTCGAAGAAAAATTTCAGCCTCGTGTATATCAAGATCAGTCTAATTTATCATTATTATATATATTATATACTAATAGTTATATAAATATATATCTATATCTATATATAATATATATTTATATATATATATATTATTTATTATTATATAATATATTATATTATATATATATTTATTATATATATATATATTATATATATATATATATATATATATATAATATATATATTATTATAGTATATTATATATATATATAGTATATTATCTATATATGTGTGTGTGGGTGTGGTTGGTAAGTGTATTATTATAGTAATTTAATTGATATAATTTTATATATATATTATATATATTATAAATATTATTCTATTCTATATATAATATTATATACATTATATATATATATTATATTATTATTAATATATATATATATATCTTTATATATATTTTACTTATATATATAATATATATCATATATATTATAATATATATTATTATTATATTATATATATATATTATATATGTTAATAATATTATCTATATCTAGATATATATATATTTATATATTATATTATACTATATATATATTTAGAATATGTTATATTATATATATATATCTATATTATTATTATATATCTATCTATTATATAGTTATATATATTATTATATATTATTAATATGATTATATATATATTATTATATTAAATACATACATTCTATATATAATATATTATTTATATATCTTATTTATATATCTATTATATATCTATATATATATTATTAATATATAATATATATATTTATATATATATCATGATTGTGAGGTTGAGAATCGACTATGCATTCTTCATATATGACACGGGGACTTTTGGAGTGCTACTTTTAAACTTGCAAGTTAAAAACACTGTTTTATTATTGAAATATTAAACTAACTATATGGTACGACATTTTAAGTTGCTTTTCGCTCTAAATTATGTTATTTTTTCAAATTAATTTGTGCGAGCTTGCCCGAAGCCAGCTTTGGGCTCCTTCAGGTTTAAAAAGCAGAGAGAACTGTACTTAGCGGCAGGATTGATGAAAGGATTTACTTTTTTAAATTTGGTTGGTTGGATGTTTTTTGTGTTTGTAGCTGTTTAAAGTATTTGGAGGAGAGGATTGGCGTTGGTTATATAGTCCAATTTATATTCGCCGGATATTTATTATAATTATTCGTGTTTAATTATATACGGATTCAATAATTTTCCCTTTTTTGTGTTTGATTTGAATGTTTTAGATGCAGTGGTTGGGGGTTTATTCTGTGGCTTGTTTGGGTTCGATGGTGAGTGAGGGATGAGTTTTTGGGTTATTTTTGGCAGGCATAGTGGTTGTTGGTGAATCCTACAGTCAGTTGCCATGTTTGCCTATGGTTATTGAATTACAGTTGTTACTGGTATTTGCTAAACGATTGATTTTGTTTTGTTTTTGGGTAGGGGGGTTTTTGGTTGGGTGGGGGAGAAGGTGTTTTTTTGGGTGAAGGAGATGAAGGGGGGAGGAGTTTTTCTAATTTATGTGATCCAAAAGTAAGATAAGTATGGGAAGGAAGGTTTTAGTTTTGTTAATAATTGGGTTTGGGTTGGCTATGACGCCATAATTTTGTTTCAGGAAAAGCCGTCTCCCCGCCTAATTACTACACTGGTTTTCCTCCACGATAATAAGAAGTGCTACCTCACGCGTTATATCTTAGAGCATCAGATTTGCTCCCCAAATAACTAATCACGAACCAAAATTTCTCACTTTCACCAAACTCAAATATCCCCCCCACATTTATTACAAAGCTACAAAAAGGCAAAACAAATTCTATAGTCACAATGCAAATTCCAAACTTCAAACTTCTTTCATCCCTTATATTTTGGATCACAAATTTAAAAACTCCTGCCCCTATCTCTTACCAACAACACCTTCTCCCTAAAAATACTTTAAGCCCCTTGCAATAAAACCAAAATCATGCGTTTTCAAATAGCCATGTAACAACTGTATTCAATATACATGGCGAAACATCGACTGGATCCGAGAATTCACAAACTTATGACATACAAAGGATAACCAAACTTCCTCACTCACCAATCGACAAACAACAAGAATAAACCCCAAACACACGCATCTTAAAATTCACATAACACAAAAAGGAAAATTATTGATCCGTATATAATTTACACGAGATATTATAATATATCCGGGAGAATCAAATTGGCGCTATATAACTAATACCTTTTGTGATGATCTCTAATCCTTATTGTGATGATCTCTAAACTCCTTTTGTGATGATCTACTAATCCTTTTTTTAATTTCATTCCTGCGCTAGTGCAGTTTTTTGTCTTTTTAACCTGAAGGAGGCCCAAAATGCTAGCTTGGGCGAAAGCTCGCACGAATCTTTTAAAAATACATATAATGTTGTTTATAAGCGAAAGAGTACTTTAAAATGTCGTTTTAGCATTATAAGAATTAATAAGTTTCCAATAATAAAATCAGTGTTTTTTTACATTTCAAGTTTTTAACATGTACTCATAGTCCGTGATATATTACTATTGTTAGGGTCAAGGGTCAATACCGCTATACTATTATATCTGCGTTAGTGGTAATTTTAATTTTTTAATTTATATATAATCTATATATATATTATAATATCTATATAATTTATATATTTTATTATATATATATATATATATCTATTATATATATTATATATATATATTTTATATATATCTTATATATATATATTATATATATTATTTATTATCTTATATATCTATATATATATATATTTTATTTATATATTATATATATATATATTAGTAGATTTTAGTTATTATATATATAGTATTAAGTATTATATATTTATTAGTCTTTTATATATATATCTATATATATATTTATATATATAGTATTATCAGTGGTGAGGTGGCGTTTCCGCAGCTCGCTAAGTTCCCGTTCCTATTTCGCATTTATTTTATTTATATATTATATATTTTACTTATATATTTTATTATATATATATTATATATATATATGCTTATAATTTATTATATATTATATATACATGATATATATATTTTAGAAGACATATTATATTTCTACTATAGTTTATTATTATTAATATATATAATAGAGTATTGTATATATTATATATATATTATAGATTATATATATTATATATATTATTATTATATACTATATTTATATATATTATATATCTTTATGTATATTTAGTATATATATAATATAATATATATATATATATATCTATATATATTTATATATAGTATATAGTTATATATATATATAATATTTAAATATATTATATAAATATAATATATATCTTTTATTAATATATATTTTTCTATTATATATATATATATATTATATTATATATATATAATATATATATAGTATTATCTGTATATATATGATCTTATATATAGATATATATATAGAATATATTATATTATATATTATATAATATATAATATATATATATCATATTATATATATTATTTCTACAACCTCTGTGGAAAATTCACATTTTTTGCTGAGATGCTTCTTAAATCAGTGCATGCTTTCTTCTTTAATTTTCTTGGGTTATGCCTGGCTTCCGTTCATACTCTACTATGAAGAAATTTATTGGTTTCCGTATTATCATGAGATGTAAAATTTTGTAGACTTGTATCATGTCCCCTCTAGAAATGCTTTCTACGAAAACATTCCACCTCTTCAGCTTTCCTCATAGTCTTCTAAACGCCGACTAATCCTGTTGCTCTACGTTGACTCTCTCTAGCATATTTAGCATCTTAAATGGGCCAATTGTTGCAGATACTCTATTCTTGGCTAGCATAGCTATCATGACAGTTTACTTATTACTTCTCTGCTCTTTGTAACAACATTGCGATTTAATTATACCCAGCATTTATTAGCTTTGTTATTTGCTTCCAAACACTGGTTAGCTACTTTCAATTACTGCTTATAATTACACCTATATTTTTCTTGGGCCTACAGAGCTCATATATAATATATATATATTATATATATGTATATTTATTATATATTATATTATATATAATTATAATATTATATATAATTTATATATACATTATTATTGTTATAATCAGTTATAATTATATATATATATATATATTATATATAATATTTATATATATATTATCTAATAATAATATATATCTATATCTATAAATATATTTCTTTTTTCTATAATTATATATATTTCTATATATTATATATTATATTTTATATATGTTATTTGGGATTTAAAATATATTGATTTTTATAATAAATATATTAGTATGATCTCATTGATCAATATTTTATTTTAGAGGAAGCGAGAGGGAGAGAGGAGAGGAGAGAGAGAGAGGAGGCGAGAGAGAGAGAGAGAGAGAGAGGAGAGAGGTGAGAGAATTAGTTTTTTTTTTAAATTAGAATTGAAAAGGAATAGAATTACAAAACACACAAAAAAATCAAATTCTATTAAATACATATAAAATAAATAATAATAATAATACTATCATAATATAATATAATATAATAATAATAATATAATAATAATAATAATAATTAATCAGATTTTTTATAAAAATAATATTAGGAACATTTATATTTTACTCCTTTAAAATAGTTTTCTTTCAAAACTATAATTTTGCCATTATATGAATTGTTTAAGCTTTTCTTTAAGTTGTATTTATATATTATATAGTATATATATATATTATATTATCTATATATATATATATTATTATTATATATATAGTAATATATATAAAATATATATACTATATATATTATATAATATTATATATATTATATATTCTATAATTTTAAATAAGTAGGGAACTTTACTTGACTTATTTTTGTAAAAGAGTAAAAATTATTATTGTATTTCACTGATCCTAATAATAATATTCTAGAATTTATATTTTTTTGTTAATTTACTTTTTTTCGAAGTCGAAGTTTGAACGAAATTTTTAAAGTTTTTGCTTTAATATGAGAAGCAAATTCGCTCAAATAGGGCTTCAGCGACAAATTTAGAAATGAGCTGGGCATGTTATATCCCTATACATTTTTGGCGCAATTTTGTTAGAGATTGAACATGTATTGAATAATACTGATGTGCTCGCAATTGATCGACAATTTACAGATTACTGGGCATGTTTATATTAATTTAAATTTTTCTTTTAATTGAGCTTGTTTCGAATGAGTCTTTATATTGATATATATATATATATATAATCTATTATATTTATATATATGAATATATATCTTATATATATATTTATATATTATATATATATTATATATATGAATGAAAATAATAATGAATTTTCAAAAAAGGATTTTAAGGTTTTAAGTGCTGGTAAGTCTCTCCGCATGCAATAGATGATGGACGCTTCGCCACTGATTATATATCTATATTATATATATAGTTATGTATATTATATTATAATATATATTATCTATATTTATATTAATATATATATATATATATATTTATTATATGTATTTATATATTATATATATATATATATAGTATATATTATATATATATATATATATATATTATATTATATAAATTACTATATATTATATTTCTATATATTAATATATATATTTATATATATTAGTATTTATATCTGTATATATATATTATTATATTATATTATATATATTATATTTCTATTATTATATATATATATATATATTATATATACTTTAGTTATTATATATATATATATATTTATATATATATTTTATATCTATATAGTATTATATTATATTATATTTATAATATATGTTATATTATATATTATATTATTTATATATTATATAGTATCTTAAATATTTTTATATATTATATATATATTATATATTTATAGTTATTTTTTATTATATATATATAATCTATTATATATATATATATATATATATAGAATATATAGTATATATATATATATATATATATATTTTATATATTTATATATATATTATATATAGTATATATTATATATATTATATATTATTATTTATATATATATATATATTTATTATATATTTTCTATTTATATATATATATATATATTCTATATATCTATGTTTTTTTTAATATATATATTTTATAGTTATATCTATATATATATATATATATATTGATGTAGGTGTATGGTTTAACTAAACTTTGCTATAATATATCTATTTTGAATATAAATAAAAAAATAAAGCAAAACTATGTTTAAATAATTTCAATCGATTCTAGAACTATGTAACCTTGGTGACGGAGAAACGTAAGCATAAACGTTGGTTCATCTTTACTCTAACACAGTTAATACTTTTTTCTTTTATTTATTTTTTGATTAATATATATGCACCAAAAGACAGAATTTTTTTTAAATTTTTTGCTAGTCACAAATATTAATTTATTGTTTTTGATTTTTACTTTCTTATTTTTTTTTTTTTTTGGAGGTTGTTATTTTTTCTTTTGCATTAATAATCTTTATACTTTTACTATTTATATATATATATATATATATATATATTATTATATATGTTATATATAATATTATATTATATATTATATATATTATATATATTGAATATATATATATTTATTATAATATTATATATTATATATTATTTTATTATATATATATAATATATAGTATATATATGTATATAGTATCTTATTATATTAATATATATATATATATATCTATTATATATATATGTAGTTATATAAATGTTATATTATGATTATAAATATATCTACCTTCGCCCGTTCTTGTCTAACACTACTCCCGCATAACCCCCACGTGTCCAAATTCCCCTCTTTGAATTCGAGTTTTTAAGTTAGTAGAAGCTAATTCGAGTACTATAATATATTATATTATTATATATATATTATATATATTATATATTATATATATATTTATTATATATATTATATATATATATTTTATATATATTATATATATCATTGTAATTTATATTTTTTTATTTCATCAAAGCATTTTTATAGATGACCTGGGGATCCTTTTTTTTGGAATTTGTATTCAAGACTTGTTGTCTTATGTATTTTGTTGTGTGGAATTCACACATATTGATTTTTTTTTTTCAGGTTGGAATTTCTAGAATGTGAACCTTGGAAAAACTTGCAATAGTGTTTTTTCAGGCTCCAGAGAAAAAGCAGTTGGATATCAAACAATACTGTAAATTAAAATATGTTGTCTCTTGAAATTATACATATGCTATAAAGTTTTCATCATTGATAGGGAATATGAAAAATATATAGTGGTTTTTCCTTGTTGGAAATGTAAAAAAAATCTTTTTTTTTTTAGTTTCAAGTGAATGCTGCAACTGGATCTTTAGAAACCAGCAATTTTTTTTTTGGATCAGCGCAGAAACTACATAAGAAACAATCTTGATTACAAGTCACAGAAAGATTTGTTCCCGTGTTGTTTAGCATTTGTCATTATTTTATTATTTATTATCATTATGCTGGAACCAGTATTTTATTGACCTGCTATATAAGATTCTTTCTTATGTAGTTTTTTTATTTTTGAGCTGAATATTTTAATTTATTGTTGTTTTTTTTCTAGAAGGTCCAGTTTCTGCAGCATTCATATGAAATAGGAAAGGCAACATATATTTTGCTATCGCTAAATGAAAACGTATGCCCGTTTTTTATTATTTGTCCTCAATTATGATTTGTCACGCATAGTTATTTGGGAGGACTAATAGCGTTGTTCGATAAGTGGCTTGCAAACAATGAAAGTGATGTGCACCGAAATATTTTCTTGCTAATATGATTATCAACATTCATAGTGTCAAATGAAGTGAACGACAAATCTATTTTTTAGATATCAGCATCAAAAAATACAAAAAAAGTAATGTTGATATTGAAAAAGAAAATTGGTAAAAATTTTTGCTGCTGTTGGTAAATTTTCTAATTTGGAGCAAAATTAGGTTTACGATAGAGTCTTGTAACTGCGAGACGAATTGATTTTTGTATTCTCTTTGTTATGTGTGCAACCACAAGCGATAATATGCTCTCATAATTATTTTTTATTACAATAAACTTTTATTTTGATTTAACGAACTATTTAAAAATATTTTTAAAATACTCCACTAAAATGCTACTGAAGTACTACTATCTATGAATTAAACCTACTAATAAAAGTAATTTAAATATATTTTATTATATTATATATTTGCTTTTCTTTCTAATAAATAATCTTATATTTATGGTGAAAGTTTGTTTAAAACTTTCTCTTACCTATGAATATATAAGAAGGATAATATATAATATATGATAGTAGTAATATTAATAATCATAATAATTCTAATAACATTATAAAAATAATAATAATATATATACTAATATAATAATAATAATAATAATAATAGATTATATAATAATAAAAAATATAGGACTAACAAACACCTCTCAATATTATATATTATATAATAACTATCTAATATATATAATAATAATTAATAATATATATATAATAATATATAATAATAATAATAT